>CAKAKR010067147.1:73043-136856 GCA_916700685.1 Adelosebastes latens | reverse complement strand
TAGATAACAGAATAAAACAATACAATACGTAAACATACCGGTGCATTTTCAGCCAACAGGAGGACACATCGTAGGCGTAGGCGACGACGTTGGAAACGTGATTTTCACTCTGCCTTCATTTTTTTTCAGAAGATATTTTGGCGGGTAGCAAGCCGCGGTCAAATGTTGCGATCGTCATTTCCGGTCAGTGCGCCGCAGAGTATTCGATTTGAGACGACCCTACCCCGTTGAAATTTACGCACTACTCAAGTGAGTACAGAGTGCACAAAGTGCACTACATTGAAGTGTACTTCTGAAAGTACGTGGATTGGAACACACTCCTGTTCTCTCTTTGCTGGAACTATTTTCCTCCATGGTCCATGTCACTTATATTTTGGTCCAGCTAACAGACACAGAACAAAGGAAGTGATGAGGAGATGGAATGATGGAATAATGGTTAGAAAAAGTGCACCGTATAGTCCATGTTTTTTTTCTCAACATGCAGCTCACACATCACAGCTGACCCAACATCCCCCTCACCCTACAGACTTCCTGTCAAATGGTCAAATCTCTTCCTGGTTGTTGCAGTGATGTTACTATAGGAAGATGTCACTCATTGCTGTTAAAACATGTCAGCCACAGCATATAGTGTTTAGCGATTTTGAGGGCCAAGACTGAAATATTTACAACGAGGCAAAAAAAAAACATTGAAATATTCATTCAAACAGTTTACTGTAAACAGCTTTCTGAATCATTTCAATAGGTGCTGGAACTAATCACAGAATTGTAGTTCGGGGGGAATCTGAGTAACATCAATAAGTGAGTAATCTGTGGTTAAAGTTTTGTGGCCTTGAGCCCGGACCTCTGGATCCCCTCCTGCAGGCTCTGCACTTCACCAAATACTCATCAGTGTGAGTCATTCAGGATAACACGATCCAACACTTTAACATTACAGAGACGGGGACTGTCTCCCCGGACTAAAGGAGTCACCGCTTTATCACAGACAGCTCTGGTAATTGCCGAGATAGGCTGGCGTGTTTTGAGTTAAAGCTGTGTGTGTGTGTGTGTGTGTGTGTGTGTGTGTGTGTGTGTTGGGGGGCAAGGGAATGAACAAGTGAGGGAGCGATGTTGATGAGAGTTAAAACCATAAGCATGACAGCTAAGTTAGCCAAGTTGGGACCCCGCCAGTCCACAGTGCGTGTGTGTGTGTGTGTGCGTGCGTGTGTGTGTGTGTGTGTGTGTGTGTGTGTGTGTGTGTGTGTGTGTGTGTACCAGCAGGGGCGTAAGCCGCACTAATTGGCCAGTGGGTTTGGCCAGTCTTGAATCTAACAGGAAGAGACCGTTTGGATATCTCTGTTACCAGGGATCTTAAATATTGACACCCACACTGCTGCAGGACATGAGTCACAGATGTTAGTGATATCCAATGTAACGATTTGTACCGGCTTTTAAATTCCTGTCTTCTTGTCTCGTGTCCCGTACTGTCTAAATTCACCTCCTCAGACGATGAAAGAAAAAAAAAATCAGAGGGACATAATAAGGGTGTTTTCACATCTAGTCCTTTTCAAACGAACCAATCTCAGTCCTCTTAAAGTGGACCAAAAAGTGGACCAACAGAAAAGGGACTCAGTTCTGATGGGGCCTCAGCCTTCTCTGTGTTCACACTATAATTCCTTCCTTCATCACTGCTGGTCAATGCTTTCCCCCTTCAATGACATTTTTAGGGACAGAATACTGTCCAGTTCGTCATAAAAGGGGCATGTGTCTTTTAAAGTCAGCGGATTTCCCGCTTTTTCTCATTTTACCGCGGGCGGTAAAGTACTTTTGACGTAGTTTTTTTACTTTGACGCGGCACTGCAGTGCGGTCCTAATGAAGCCCCTCGCTTTCATATGAATGGAAAACTGGAGGAAAACCTCAGCGTTTCTGTGTGTTATAGACAGGTGCCATTGGATTTGTTCTTCGTTCCACATCTGGAGAAGTGCAGTAGTTTCTTCTTCGGTCCAAACTACTCCTCGTCCACTAGCGGCCATGGTTCCGTGGGTACATCCCAAGTCTCTTAATTGCATCCACGTTTCCCTCACTTGCATCTTTTCCTTGCGTCTTAGTCCCTTCCACCGGGGATGCATGGAGAGACACAAGGAAACATGCGAGGACAGAGGAAACGAGGAAATATGTTTTAAGAGACATGAGACGTCCTTTCCTCTGAAGCGTCAAGTGAAGTGACGTCCGTTTCTGATGACAGCAGCAGCTGATCACAGCTGGATCAGCTGTCAGTCGACTTTAACAGCTGTAGACTTTTGACTTTTGTGTCTGAACTGTACTAATTATACTAATAAAGACAGACAGTTATCACTGGCAGACCTGACAAACACCAGCACATGAATAACAGCTGCAGTCTGTATTTATACTGTGGACTGAGTCCTTTAAATCTGTGATATGTCTTCACTCCGGTATGAATCTCCAGTGATATTGACACGTAGCGTTATCAGATCAGTCCGGTCGGCAGCAGGGTCCAATCAGTAACAATAAGGGGGCGTGTCGGTCGGTAAAAGACTTCTGTGAAGTCTTCTCTCGTGTATCCTCGTTCGTCGCTCCTCATAGATCCCTCCTCGCTCGTCGGTCCTCGGTCTACGGCAACTCTAGAGGGCTAAAATACAATGGCAAAAGGCAAAGCGAACCTGGAGCGCTTTGTGTCCACAATACACAGATTAACGTGGACTTGAATGGAACCGTACTCAGACCACCTCCTGAGGAGATCTGAGTACAGTTCCCATATACGCAAAAAATGCTGACTGATCGCTCTGAGTTCGTTTGGAGGGACAAAGTGCGAAAACACCCTGAGACTTTCACCACAGAGCCGTCTTGTTTGTGAGCTGCGGTGGTGCTCTGCAGAGGGTGATGAGCCCTGAAGCAACTGTTGACAACACACGATGTCTGTCTGAATGATGAGAATGCGTTTTTGTGCAGATAGTAAACACTGTCGGGGCTGAAGAGGAGGTGAAGTTGTGCTTTTTTGGGGGAATTGTATCTGTGCCTACTTATCAACAGGATGAATGACAGAGACGAAGTTGATTTTCATTTTTCAATTGTTGACCTCTCCCAGTCTCATCCCGACCCACGTCTTCCCGCGATGTTTATTTACCCGTGTTTATTTTTGTCCGTCTTAGAGCTTTCAGCCCATGTTTGGCCGGGGAGAAGGTTAAAGATGTTAACCGCTGTGGTGTGTATGTGCTTAGGAAGTCTAGTTTTCTCTCAGAACACTTGAATTACAATGTGTTGAAATGTTATTATGGAATTTTTGCCCAATGATGGCAAAAACTTTCGTCTACCCTCGATTTACAACACTGTTATTTATGTAAATTATAAGTTATTTTGTCGCCCCTTGTGTTTTAAAAATAGTGATTTTGATAAAAAAGACGTGTTTTTCCAACCCGGAAGTTTGAATTGGACGGGTCCTCTCAAGAAAAGCCAATGAGATTTTTCCATTGGGTTTTGAATTATTGAAAAAATAAGCTCCGTGGCGAACAAATGTTTATGATACTTACACGTTTTGTTACGTAAGATAATCTCCACAAAACACAGCTGTGGTGTGTATGTGCTTTGGCCTTCTAAATGTACCTAAAAACCCTCCGTACAAGCAACACGTGTGTTCTCCTGCTTTTGCTTTCCATCTGCGTAGCTTCATGAGTATATCTGTGCACGTGTGTTCAGTCCGTGTTAGTCCAAAGTGTTGACCCCCCAGCTCCATAACAGGGAATTGCATCCCACTTGGTCATTAAAGCTCCACCACAGGGACCCATGTGACCTGCGATATCTTCGGCCTTCCTCTCAGCTGCTCGGAGGGAAAATGAAACAGCTACAGTATAGAGACAGAGACCCCTTTCTTTCCTTTTTGGGGTCAAAAAGAAAGTGTGGGAACAAGAGACAAAGAGTGAGAGAGGGGGAACATGCTGAACAGGGAGAAAAATAAAAAAAAAAGAAAGAAAGAAAACACAGATAAACGCTTTGTTAGCTGGCCTCACATACAGAAAAAGCACTAAAAGTGCGATACGGGACACCTGAGTCCGGAGGATAGAAGTGTTTCACCTATAGGTGTTGTTTTTGCTTAGCTGTGGCCTTGAAGTCCCCTCCGTGTTAGGCCGGGTGCTTTCTGCTTTTCTCGTGAAGTCCACCTTGTCATGATTAAGAGGCATTACACATGTGGGGTGCGTTTGAAGGATGGTCATAAAGCTAAGCCAGGTAACTCTCAACCCTGCCATAAAATGACTCCTGCAGGTTTGTGCAGAACAGAGACCATGTGCAGTCTTCCCCAAGCCTGCATGTAACCCACGTGACAAACAACTTTCCAAACCATTTCCCTTTGGGTGACATCCCAGTACAACTGCAGTAAGTCAGTGTGTAAGTGGGATTTCTATCATCTTATGAGAACCAAATTGCTTCCCTAACCCCTCAAAGCTTTTCAACACAGATTGTTATACAGAGTAGGCAAGAGCAAAGGTAATATTTTCCACCCACGTTAACCAGAAGGCTTTAGTTAATAGGTGGATACATGTGAAATTGTCCAAAAATAGAGCATGTAATTGCCAACCCCCAGCCCAGTCACAACACACACACAAACACACACACACACACACCAACATATTCTCATATAACAGTTTGTATGATATCTTACGAAAAAGTCATTCCTCGTTTTTTCGTTCATTTTCCAACAAATGTCCAGCAACACGTGTCAATTTCCGCTTGTTACATGCATCCGGTCTTTTCAAAATAAACGTCCGTCTTCACAGGAAACAACTTCCTTAGGTTTAGGCAAGAAAACGACTTAGTTATGTTTAGGAAGAGATCGTGGCGTGGCTTAAAATAACACCGCAAGTGGCGTCACTTAAGTACGTAAGTTACGTGACAAATAAATCAAAGTTGACTTCTGGTTTCACACGGGACACGAACATGCATTCCTTTCATCTGTTTGGAATTTGAACTATGACAGAAAACAGGTGTAAGACATATAGGCATAACATATTGCTCAAACTCTTGACAAGCTTGAGTAATATAGAGTGCTCCAGGGACGACGTATTTTGGTAGGCCAACCAGGAAGTTAGCATCGCCAAAGGGATTTTTCCATTGGGATTTGGATTATTGCATAAAATCAGCTGTGTGGCAAACAAACATTTATGATACCTACACATTTTGTCCAGCAAGATAATCTTCACAAATGAACACCAAAATGATTTTTGAAGCGTGAATGCAATCGCCAGAAGTAAAAAGCGAGTATTAATTCACGAGTGGGGTATTTATTGATGTATTTATTATGTCGTAGAAAAAAAACGTTAAACTCTCTACAGCTTGTGTTAACCGCAGACCTTATTTCCGGCATCTAACTAAAAACCCGTTCAAAATAACCATCGACTTCCAGACGAGGGAGCTGGAAGTGCTAAAACTCATTTCTGTGTTTTAGGACTCATTCTTGTAGCTCGCTCACTGATGATGGTGACGACGAAAGCACACAAGGTCGTGACCAGCATCGTATTTCACTGCTGATTCGTTGAGGCTTTCATCAGTGCTCTCTGATTGGCTCTCCCAAGAGAGCTTAAGGAATGGGGACACTATTAAGCCTAAGGCTAACCATCAAAGGAAATGCTGCATGAGTTCTGCATTCACATGTAACTAAGGAGCAGATATGGTTTGATCAGGATCTAGATGGTTGCAACAGTTTACCTTGGTCACAGATGTAGTGACTGTCACATCTTACTGCTCGGTGAGCTATGAATTCTTGCTGCGTAGAGGCTGGGCTTTGTTTGATTGTGCAATAGTTTATGCTGTTTTTTCCCCCCATTTTGCTCATTGCACAACCTCTTTGTTAAGTAGGTAAAAAGGGACCCACTGCTTTGTACTTACTCACACATACTGCTCAACGTGCAATACACACTGGCCACTACAGATTATATGACATGCTTCATTTGACAGAACCACAGAAGAAGTAGCCAAGATACGTGTAGCTGCCACTTAAAAAAACACACACTAGCTTAATCCTAAAATACGTTGTGGAATTAATGTTTTGTCCATTCATGGTGCCTTGGCTGCCTCTCTTAGTGATAAACAAATATTACCGTAAGGCAGTGGTGTTTTAAAGTCAGCAATTAGCCTTACCTTTATTCATGATTTTTACATCCATGATGTCGAATCTCACATTACTGATGTTTTGTTAGCCCCATTGATAACCACAGCACTCCTTATGTTACACTATGATTCGGAGCCATAAAGCCCCTCTATTATATCTTTTTTAGGACATGGCAGTGGAACAAATCGGAGATCAGCGTTTTTGAAATTATTGTTGGTGCAACCAACTACACAGCAACTCTTCGGCATAGCGTTATTACTATTACCGGTTTGTTTAAAGTTTGGAGACATGTTTCAACTTCCTCTCTTTACTCCGTTACCGTCTATGAGGGACACAGGATTGTTTTCCTCCCAAAAGGGGGCGTAGTCATGCAAGCCTACTCTGGATGACATATTGCCACTTTGATGTACAGTATACTGTACACATGTAATCAACCCTCACCTGCGATTGGCCGTGGTTTCAGAGCCATCAGCAGACACGCCCCCAGCGTTTCAGAGCAGACAATACTGCTTATTTTTTCATGATTTTGAAACCTAATTTTGTATACTTAGCGATTTTTTTATCATTCAAATTTGGCTGAGGCCGTGGTGTGACAAACGCATATTTATTTTTGCTTTACCCAGACTTTAAAGATGCAACGGGTCATGTGGACAGTGTATTTTAGGAACACTCCATGCTGGAGCACAAGGCACGACCTGCTTGCGCTATGTGAATTTCGAAATCGTAACAGATTGAACATTTCTTTGTATGGTAGTGACAGCTCTAGTCGCTGGACATGTTCTAATCTGGGGAGTGAATATATTCAAACTGCAACTTCTACAATAAATATATCATAAATAACATAATAAATATATGTTATTTTCTTTATCATATGCTGTATTCACACACACTGAATCACTATGAAACTCACTGTCGCAGGCTCTCACAAACACACCCTTTTTTCTCACACTAATAACATACCAAGGCTGCTACCTCACCCCCTAGTTATCCCTCTTGGAGCCCACAGCTCTTAAGCCATGCGTTGAGAGTAGAAAGCTGTGCATTATCCATTAGCTATGCTTCTTCTGGCTTTGATGGATCAAAGAGCATGTAAAGAGCTGGAAGAGCCAGGGCCACTGCAGCAAAACAAAACGGACAGAGAGAAAGAGAGAAAGAGGACAGAGGCCTGGCAGATGGAGATGGAGGGAAGAGGGCAGGGAAAGGGATGGAGGAAGGGGGGGGTTATGGGGGTCAGGGCTCTCTGAGCGTCGCCAGCTGGACCCACCTGAGAGGAGGCAGCTGAGAGCAGTGTTTTACTTACAGAAAGATGATAATACTATAACAATAATAAAGTAAGTAATATGTAGAGGTGCACCGATCTGACTTTTTAAGTCCTAATACCGATACAGGCTTGACTTAAACGTTGCTTTAGTAACTTTGTAAATAAAATGTAACAAATAAACACAATTTTTTATTTTATTTATACAAATTTAGTTTTTATTTATTATTTAAATAATAAATTGTATACCAATAACTTGGTAAAAACAATATTCAAAATTAACTGAATTTTACTTTATTATTAAAATAATAAATCGTACACCAGCAACTTGGTAAAAAAATAATCAAAATTAACAGAATTTTTATTTGTTATTAAAACAATAAATCGTACACCAGTAACTTGGTAAAACATCTTCAAAATCAACAGAATTTTGATTCATTATTAAAATAATACATTTCACACCAGCAACTTGGTAAAAAGTCTTGAGTCAGTATCGGCCTGATATCTGATCCGGTATCGGTATCGGTGCATCCCTAGTAATATGCATGTCATGTCATGTCATGTCTGCAAGTCATGTTACTCTTTTCTTGAGCTACTTCAGTGTTTACTTTTCAATTTACTAAGAAACATTTCAGGCATGTAACCGGCACTTGAATCCGGAGCTAGTTCGAACAAGCTAGACTTGGGTCTTTGTCCTTTTCAAGGATATTTGGTTACTGGGGATCAAACATGCTGTGACCTTCTAGTTTTAAAACACTTCAAGACTGGGGACTATAAAGACACAAGAACAACAGTGGAGGCTCTAAAGGAAGGTGCAGTGAATGAAAAGATTTCAAGAAATCTAGGTAGGAAGTCGGAAAGGTGAGACGAAGACAAACAGGAAGGTGTTTGTTAGAAATCGATTATAAAAGAAAAGAAAGGGAAGAAAGGGGAAGGAAGTATTGAGGTCGAAAGAAGAGGAGGGAGAGAGGAGAAACAAAGGAAGAGAGAGGAGAAACTGGAGTGAGAGACTTGAGCAAGAAAAAAAGAGATGAAAAGAAAAGCAAGAGGTAAAAAAAAAAACGGTAGAAAAAGCATAGAGGAAGAGAGACAAAATCAAAGTACAAAATTTGGAAGAAATATGACATAACTGAAGAGAAAAGTAGCAGAAACACAAAATAGCAAAAGTAAAAGTAAAGAGGGACGTGGACAGGGATGAAAAATTGGAGGGAGAGGAGATGGGTGGAGGTCCATTAGCAGGAAGTTTGTGCGTAAGTGTTGGCCTGGGGAGATGGAATCTGGTGTGGTGTGTTTGTTCTGGCTTAGCGGCCACCCTGAGCAGGCCCCTTCACTGGGCACTGGGAGAGAGGGATGTAGAGGAATAAATGGAGGAGAAGAGGGAAAGATTAGAAAGAAGAAGAAGAAGGAATGGCTCAATGAGCAGTGTGAAAGTGTCAGCCCAGGTAAAGCCTGATTCACGCTCTATCCAGAATAAAAAAAACAAAAACTGGGTAACTGTGTAGACATAAAAACTGGAAATTTGAAACAATGTGGACTACTTCTAGGGTTAAGGAGTAACTGGAACCAGTGGATGCTTCTAGAAGGTTTTCATTTGTCTTGTTAAAAACTAGTTGAATTGCTTGAATGTCCCACCAGATTTCATTACGAGTTTGTGGCATGGCTGGCACTGAATGTTCGGCACATCAAGCCCCACAAAGCAAGAATGAGGAGAACCGGTGACATAGAGTACTTGCCAAACCTCCCGGTTTTCCCAATTGACATTGTTCTCTCTCCTGGGATAGCAGATTCTCTTAAAATATATCTCACCATCATCAGTTTCATAATGCCCCAAGGTACCAGCTCGTTCTCACGGCCGGACCACACAGGGAACATCAGCAGCTGCTGTTTTTTTCTATTTCGGTGCCATGTTAACAGGTTAGAGCAGCCACACTGCCCGTGTGAGCAGCGCAGCTCAGGCGTCCGTAAAAACAAACAGTGAAAATGTTCTTTTGACCGTATATTGACATCATACCAGCAACATTACTACAATTTCAATGTCTAGACATCTGTAGAATATGTCACAGACATGAAAAAAGTAGAGATTTATTTTTAAATCAACACTTCCTGCTTCCATTTCAAAATAAAAGCTCTCAGGCATTTTTTTTCTGTGGACAGAATTCCTTAATTTCTTAACAAGAGGCTTTTATTCTGAAATATTTACAGGACAGTGTTGTAGAAAATGCAGTGACTTGCAGGGCTCCATGAATAAATAAAGTACAGGGTTTTAATTGTAGATGATTATTATTATTATTACAAATGAGCACACGCTTCTTAACCTTTTTTCTGTCTTAAATAAATATAGATCACATTTATAATGAAATGAAATGGCCAATATGAAAGGCAAACTCAATGTAGAGAGAAAAGGCTGGCAGCAGAAACGCTGTCAGTGTGGACACCGTACGCGATGGTTCAGCGAGGCAGCCGCCATGCGCTGCTAACGTGCCCAGTCAGTCCAGGGAGTCATTTCCAACTCGTCAAATACGACAGCTTGGTCAGTGGGTGTGTATGCATCAAACTACAGTATGACTATGGCTCTACGTGGCCATGGAAGACGATAAAGTTCACGTATAGAGGAGGTCGGGGCAGATGGTTGGGTTCAAAAGCTGAAGCGTAGGGCCTCTGACCAAGCGGCCATATTTGACTAGCTAGGAGTTGGGAGAACGTGTTGAAAGTACACATGCAGCTTTACCCATTCTGATGGATAAAGTGATAAGTAAAGTTCTGAGAGACAGAGAAATGTAGGCTGATAAATCCAGACATGCATTCCACTTCCTTCACTTCATCTAAAAATATTTTGCCACACAGCTGCACTAAAAATAACAGGAAGCCGCAGCTGAAAAGTTGATCCAGGTTTATCACGGAAATATCTGCATTTTAAGGTCAGATTTCATGTATCACAGTTGCATGAAAGCATCATTGAGGTTGGAGAAGGCGCCTGTGTTTCAGTACGTACAATAATCTTCAGTATGTGAATGCAGGCACACGCGAACAAACAAGCACATACATTGTAAAATCCCAGGATCCCACAGGTATTTATGCCAGGAAAGGGGAGCAGATTTTGGGAGATACCATGTCTGAAATGCCTGTGTTCAACCCTACGTCCAACTGTAGATTTGGGCTGTGTATTGGCAAGAATCTGGTGATACGATACGTATCATGCATGATACAGGGGTTACGATTCAATATATTGCGATTTTTAAATCTAATTTTAGGAAAACTGTCGTAGTATAAAGAACACACCACCATTCGCATAAAATCGGAGTAAAACAGTTTACTTTTGAGCTCATCTTTACACGCAAACTATTAATTAAATACAGTGTTTTTTAAATCTATACAGTATCACAAAACATAATATTGCGATACTCGATATTTTCAATATTTTCTTACTGTCTGCTCACTATTACAAGCTGCTCTGCCCAAAAGTTTTGGACAGTAGAGGAGAGAGAGAGAGAGGCATCTTTCCTTTTAGTAAGACTCAAAAAGTAAAGAGAGGTAAAGAGATATTTGACCAGGACAGGAAGAAGGTAATTGCTTGCCTGCCATGGTAGTTGACAATTTAGTTTAGAAGAATGATGGTACAGCATGTAAAGGGCCCAAAAAAATCAAGCCCAGCCCTGCAATATCTAAAGAGCATGGAGCTGATTGAAAGCCACATTTAAATCATGGCAGATGAGTTACATATGTTTATTGCAGAGTCAAACTGGCTGTCTTTTTAAAAAGGGACTTTTAGATGTGCTGTCTAAATACAATGCATTGTTTCACGCTGTCATGCTCTGATTTAAGGAAAAAAAAAGAAAAATAGAATGAAACAGATCTGCGTCAGCCAGAGGGAACTAAGAGAAATTAGAGCCCCTGACCCAGCTCAAACCTATCTGGTCATGAATTGGGTTCAGGCTGGGTATAAAAAAAAAAAATTAAAAAAAAGAACCAAAGAACCACAACACAGGATAAGATTTGAGATTCATTTCCCTGCGGAGATGGAGGAAAAAAACATGAATTCTCAGAGTGAGTCACACAGGAACATTGTCCAGTTTGTCATTTGATAGCCGAAATAAACCTGTTTCCTGCGACTTCTGTCAAGTCTCGATTTAGCTCATTATCTGTTCCTCTGGCTTCCTGTTGATGTCCGTAGTTAAGCAACAGCAAGAGACTAAGCTTGATGCTTAAGAAAGAAGGGGAGAAAGAAAGATTAACACAAACTGTACAACACGCACACACTCACACAGTGGTGACACACCCACAGGTTCAAGGCCTGTGTAACTTCCCTTTTGTGCACAATGAGAAATACACAGCCCTTGCCCTTTTCCTGTATCCAAATAAACAGTCAAAAAAGGGATCTGTAGCGGGAACACTGCTTTATGTGTGTGTGTGTGTGTGTGTGCACGTGCGTGTGTCCATGTGTTGCGTGTGTTACGTAAGCATGACTGTGGCTCTCAGCCCCCCTTCATTAGGACTGCTGTTCTGCTCCGGCTTCCTTTGGTCACAGTTCATTGACCTGTAGGCCCATAACAGACATGGGAGTTGGATGTGTTACTCTGTATGTGTGTGTGTTTCTGTCCCAGTGCTCCTCCAGCTGTGTTCTTGGCTTCACATTTGCACATACTTTACATCTTATAAACATGCGCTCAAACATCAGCTGTACTTGTATTTACGTGGCACATGAGTGCATCTAAGTAGTTTCACAGACAGTGTTTGTGCTCTATTCATCATCATGTACTGTAGCTCTTAAAGTTGAAGTGAAAGAGTCTTAACCAAGTTAAGCTGGTTTACTAAATGGAAATGGAAATGAAAAACAATTAGGCTATATACCAAATCTGACAAATGTCAGCATTTTAAAAAAAATCTATTGTGGCAAGAGCGCCGCCATGTTGCAGTATACTCTAGCCTGTGACATCACAAGGTTGGTTGGCTTGGCTGAGTTACACAGATACAACGGTAGAGACGGTGAAAGACGGAGACTGAGGAGACACAGGATAGAAAAAAAACAAAATAGGGGACACTATTTTATTGTTCCTGGATGTAAATTTGAGTTTTACAATGTTAAAACCAAGGACAAAACAGTCCATTTCATAAACTGCAGCTGAAACGGAGATCAGTAACGTTACTGCAACGCTGGCTAGTGGCACTGAAAGAGCCCTCTGACAGGCACTGAGTCCAGCTGACTGTCTCCCCGTCTCCCATCCTCTCCCCTCTCTGATCACCTGTCTCTCCTCCTCTGACCATTCAAAGACAGGGTCGCTAAGAAAATAAATGGCGAAAGCACTACGTTATTCTGAAGCCCACGTTATAGCGGTTGTTATACATAACTTTCTGATAGCTTCTGCTAGCTAGCTAGCTAGCTACCGGCTCAACATTAGCATACCAAAAACTACCATCACAAAGTAAAACTTATCTCCAAAGCAAACACTAGAGACTTTATTGGCCTAATGTTGCCTGTGTTCTCCTTCAACTAACTAACTAAATAACTAACTATCTAACTCGGTTATGCTCCCAAACCGATGCACACACAGATCGACTCAGTTGTCGCACCGTGGTTAGTTAGTTAAAGGAGAACACAGGTTAGGCAGATAATGTCTCTAATGTTTGCTTTGGTGATAAGTTTTACATTTTGGTATGCTAATGTTGAGCCAGTAGCTAGCTAGCTAGCAGAAGCTACCAGCAAGTTAACAAATGCTATAACGTGGGATTCAGAATAAAGTAGTGCTTTCGGCGTTTATTTTATCCGTGACCCTGTATTTGAACGGTCTGAATTTGCAACATGGCGGCGCTCTTGCCACAAAAGATGAAACAAAGCTTCTTTTTTTCTTTCATTTGTCATGTTTGTTATATAATGGAGTGGAAATCCATTTAGTAAACCAGCTTAACTTGGTTGACGGTTGAGATTCAGCTTTGAAATACTTTCAACCTTGTACTGTGTGTCATGCTAATACCTCTTCACCATGTATAAAATGTATAATATATACTGAATAAATGTTATACCATTTACTATTACTTTATTTGCTTCATTATGAGTTGTCTTTCAATCAATCATTAAGATATAAGTGGAAAAAACTGTTATCGCAACTTCATTTATAACATTTCGTGCCATTTTTTTTCATAGCTTTACAATGTTGTGTGATATGCTACTGCAGTACATTTAAGAGAGACAATACACAGTCTTTGTCCCATAGGCTATGTGTGAACGTTGTATTCACATGTGTCTCTCTTTGTATGTTCCAGGTGACCTCGGCATGCATCCCAGCTCCCACCAATGATTTGGTAAGTCCCCTTCATTTCTTTTCCTCAATAACGTTCTGTCTAGAAGAGTTTTCCCTCTTTGTCTGGCCTTAGTTACAAGGTATGGTTTCCCAAAACCACCGTATGGTTTCCTCCTGCTGAATTCCTTTTGGGAAGCCGAGCCCTCAACCCAGTTGGAAACCGGTTCATTCCTGGAGCACTGCAGGATTCCAGTCTACCAGAAATAAGTAGTCGATGTTGCTACAGGAAGTAGTAATGTTTATCCATTAGAGAGTCTGTTTGTTTAATTAACTCTCTCCTATTTCCTCTGTGTCCCCCTCCTCCTCCTCTCTCCCTCCTCCCCTCTTTCTTCCTCTCTCTCACCTCCTTCCGACCTCCTCCCTTTGCCCTACTTCCTTCTCACCATCCTTCTCCTCTCTTCTCCTTTCAGCGAAGAGGGACCGCTCCTTCTCGACACATCCAGCACCTGGTGAGCGCACTTTAACCTCCCGTCCTCCATCCCCTTGTCCTCCTCATACCCTCATACTTTTTCTCTGCATCTTCCCTTTTCCTGTCTTTCCTCATGTCCCCAGTGTCATGCTCTCTATCTTGGAAATGTCCAAAACCTGTCAAGGGAAACACGTTTGTCTACTAGATGATGAGACATCTCAGAGTTGATATCTTAGCCAAAAGGAAATGTTGCATCATTAGGGGAGCATGAACGTGTTCAATGAATTTCATGACAATCAATCAGCCCATCAGATCTGATGTTTTGTGTGAGAATTGTGTTAGAATTCACTCCCTGGGGACATGAATATTGACATCATTGTTTAAAGCAGCAGTAGGCAGAATATGTTTGGCATCATTGGGCATAAATTCCATAATAACATTTCAGCATTTTGTAATTAAAGTGTTCTGAGAGAAAGCTAGACTTCTGCACCTCCTCATGGCTCTGTTTTCAGGCTTTAAAATATCTAGCCCGTGACGGAAGACTTTGGCCAATCACAGGTCATTTCAGAGAGAGAGAGAGTGTTGAATTGCAACATGCTGAAAGTTTATTATGGATTTTTTGTCCAATGGTGCCAAAAGAATTCTGCCTACTTCCGGTTTAAAATAAAATAAAAAAATCAATTCTTCTTGATGTTCTTGATAAGAATAAAACCAACCAGGCATCTGAGCTTGACTGAACAATGTATGTGGGTTGTGGGATGGCCTCATTAACCAACCGTATCTTTGTGTTTTTTTCCACAGGGTTCCACCAAGTCTCTGACCTATACCAAACAGAGAAACACCCTGCCAAGGTAAAGGTCATCTCATGCATTTCGTATAATACATGCTATCGAAGTGCCTGTTGCTCTGCCTCCAAAGAGGGATTTTCTACAGAAACCATTCAATGCAAACCATGTCTATGGGTTTCCACATCTGCACCACTTTGCTCTAATCAGTGTCCTTTTTGTTTCCGCTGTCCTTCACTTGCTCCTCAGACTAATGGCCACATCCTTCATTCTTTCAGGAAGATTTAGCGTCAATCATGTGGTGAAACAAGTTGGCTCTTGATCTGACCTACATGTCACAAAAATCCCCTATTTTCTCTTTCTCTCCATTCATTCAGCCACGAGTTTCGTCAAACTGTGTGTGATGGAGCACATTCGTGTTGAGCCGCCACAGACAACCTGTTGTAACGCTCACATTTTTTGACCCATGTCCACCTTTCTCTCTGTGTCTCTCTGCACCCGACCCCATGCTCTCTCTCCTCCTCTTTCCCCTTCCCCCTCCATGTTTCCTTCTCTGTTCCTCCAGGAGCTTCAGTGTAGACCGCGTGATGGAGAGAGTGATGGAGCGCCACTACGACTTCGACCTGACCTACATCACCGAGAGGATCATCTCTGTGTTCTTCCCCCCAAAGCTGGAGGAGCAGAGATACCGTCTTAACCTGAAGGAGGTGGCTGCCATGCTCAAGTCCAAACACCAGGACAAGTTTCTGGTGAGGGAAACAGAAATGCGGCACACAGTAGCGCTTGTGAAACGCTTGTTGCACAATAGAGACAATATGTTTTGACACATAGCCACAGGAAGCTGCAAAATACACCGAGCAACCCACAAATTAGCAGTCTATTTGGGTTTTTTGTCTGCCACACCCATGATAAAATGATAACTGGCTACAAACATCTCTTCTGTTTCAGCTCCTGAACCTCTCCGAGAGGCGCCACGATATCACCCGACTAAATACAAAGGTGGAGATATTATTCTTGTCTTTCTCGTAACTCTGTGTTGAGAATTCAGTTCACAGCCTTTAGTTTAATTACCTCCAACCACATGATCTCTCTCTCTCTCTCCATCTCAACCACCAGGTCCAAGACTTCGGCTGGCCCGACCTCCACGCCCCACCGCTGGATAAGATCTGTGCCATATGTAAGGCCATGGAGACGTGGCTGACCTCTGACCCCCAGCACGTGGTGGTCCTGCACTGCAAGGTCAGAGTTCAGGGGGCCGCCGTGTTTTTTTTTTCTAGACGGACGTCCAGCTGTTTCCCAGGGCTCTGAAACGGTCAGATGTATCGAAATGCAGTAATGAGTAAAGTTTTGTAGCAACATATATTGAATTTTAAATAGTGATGATTTGCTAGTTTTTACTGGCGATAATTTCAAATTAATGGTGATAAAAATGATAAACTATATTAGTATTAATGTAAGTACATAAAATATACTGTTAACATGGAGTGAAAGTATCAATTGTAGTACACAGAATATTTTGAGCATTTTAAAACTATGATTCAGGTCATAACTCAGTTTATCTGAACAAAGCTGTTACTCAGTTACATTACTGTTGGCCATGT
Source organism: Adelosebastes latens (assembly GCA_916700685.1). Taxonomy (NCBI): domain Eukaryota; kingdom Metazoa; phylum Chordata; class Actinopteri; order Perciformes; family Sebastidae; genus Adelosebastes; species Adelosebastes latens. The sequence continues at coordinate 120,409 of CAKAKR010067147.1, read as the reverse complement.
TGCCCGTTGACCTCCACTGTTTTACTGTTTTCTATCCAGATGGCAGTGGTAGAAGTATTCAGATCCTCTACTTAAGTAATCGTAGCAATATCACACTGTAAAAATCCTCTGTTACAAGTAAAGATGCTGCAATCAAAAGTTTACATTTTGAAGTGTTATCAGCGAAATGTAATTAAACTATCAAAAGTACTCTTTATGTATAATTTTGTATCATTATATATTACATAATTGGATTATTGACCTAATTTTGAAGTTTGATCTATAACAACTGCACTGTCAGTCGATTAAAATATTTAATCGCAAATTAATCGCACATTTTATCTGTTCAAAATGTACCTTAAAGGGGATTTGTCAAATATTTAACACTCTTATCAACATGAGAGTGGGCAAATATGCTTTCTTTATGCCAATGTATGTATATATTTATTATTGGAAATCAATTACCAACACAAAACGATGACAAATATTGTCCAGAAACCCTCACAGGTACTGCATTTAGCATAAAAAATATGCTCACATCATAATACTATGACTTGCCCCAAACTGCATGTGATTATCATAAAGTGGGCATGTCTGTAAAGAGGAGACTCGTGGGTACCCATAGAACCCATTTTCATTCACATAACTTGAGGTCAGAGGTCAAGGGACCCCTTTGAAAATGGCCATGCAAGTTTTTCCTCGCCAAAAAAGTTTGCGTTACCATTATTTAACCTCCTTCACAACAAGCTAGTATGACATGGTTGGTACCAACGGATTCCTTATGTTTTTCTAGTTTCATAAGATGCCAGTACATTAACTCTAGCTTTAAAACTGAGCCCGCTACAACCTCCGAAAGATCGATTGCGTTAATGCGTAAAAGAAATTACTGGCGTTAAAACGAATTTGCGTTAATGCGTTATTATTATCGCGATAACTTTGACAACCCTGCTAACAATGTATCATGTTTATGGATAAATCAAGTCATCATGTATGTAAAATCTTAATCTGTAAAGCGACTAGCCACTAAATAACTGCCAGATGAATGTAATGGAATAAAACATTTCCCTTTGAAATGGAGTGGGGTAGAAGTATAAAGTAGCATAAAATGGAAATACTTTTATTATTATTAATTATAATTATAATTAAATATTAATATATTTATATTTAAGTACACTAAATGTAAAGTTGCATTCCACCACCTGGAAAGGCTAGTAACATAGTACGGAGGAATGTTACAGAAATAAACAACTAACCACCGGAATGCTTCTTTATGATTAAACGCTGCAACTGCCATCATGGATATGAACATGTACGACAGTTACAATTTCTTTCACTTGCTTGTACTTCTAATCAGCCTTAATCTCTCCATTCACTGCTTCTGATGAAAAGTGCAATAAATTAAGTTCGATATTGCAGTCAAACTATAACTTGACTAAAACCAAAATTGCAGAGTGCACCTTATAATTCAGTGAGCCAGAAAATTAACCCTACAATCTGCTTCAGACTCTGTCAAACTCGACGTCCACATCATTCGGCGATTCGTTTTAACGTCCTCGTTTCAGGAAAGTAGTGGTGACTTGAACTTTTCCACCGTTACCAAACAGCGACCAGCTAACACAGAGGGCGACCGAGCTCCCACGGCTTGTCTGGATGTTTTCTTTATTGGTTTTGGTTAGGAGAATTTAAATACTAAAACCAGACTACTTCTGTGGTCTGCTGACTTTTCCAGAACATTCCAGCTTACAAGCAACTCTTTCCCAGCTGCAGATCACGCCAGGGGGATGGGAATAAACAACGTTTTTGTCAATGAAGACTCCTCCAGTGAGAGGCTCACGGAAGCAAAACAAGCTTTAATTTGTGCTCAGTGTGGAGGTGCAGCCTTCTTATTGGTATCTGGAGGGGTCGCATTAGGAATTTGAGGCTGGAATGTCTTTGGAATGTGTCAGGAAGTACGGGGTACCCGGTATAAAAAAAAAAAAAACACAGCAGGGAACTTTTTAATTTGAATTCAAACTGCTTCCCTTGCTTGTCCCTGTCGTCCCTTCTCTCTGCCTAACTGTGTCTAACAAAAATCAACCCTGCAGTAAAAAAAAAAATGTCACACATTACAAGCTGTGAAAATCAGCTGTCTGTACTTATCATGACTTTGCCCCTCTCTCTCCCTACAGGGCAACAAAGGTAAAACAGGTGTGATTATTGCAGCCTACATGCACTACAGCAAGATCTCCGCAGGGTGAGTGTGTGTGTGTGTGTGTGTGTGTGTGTGTGTGTGTGTGTGTGTGTGTGTGTGTGTGTGTGTGTGTGTGTTGGAGACATCCAAAACCACAATTTGACATTTTCTTGTTCATCAGAATATCCACACATGGAACATATTAACGATCTTTGTACTGACGTGCAAAAAACATATTGGATTTAAATTCAACTGTTCACATGTGCATGCCAAATATGTTTAAAAATGTATCGCAACAGTATATCTAATGTCTTCTAATTCAAGTACACGCAGTGTACAATGATTTCCATTCAGACTTTGTTGATAAGTCATTTGATAAATTAAGCCCAGCGGATTTTGTGCAGGAATCAGTGGAAACTGGTTTATCCTGTGGCCACTGCCAGCTGTATCCTCTCCATGTACTTTCTGGCATCCAGAGGGTCTGGTGCAAGTCCCATGATGGAAATGATTGGCTAAAGCGTGTGTGTGTGTGTGTGTGTGTGTGTGTGTGTGTGTGTGTGTGTGTGTGTGTGTGTGTGTGTGTGTCTGTGTCTGTGTCTGTTTGCGTGCATTTATGTGCAGGGCGGACCAGGCTCTCAGTACTCTCGCCATGAGGAAGTTCTGTGAAGATAAGGTGTCCTCTTCCCTCCAGCCGTCCCAAAACAGGTAGAGGCCACGGGATGGAATTAGGGGGAAATTGGCAGTGGGGTGATGAAGGGTGAGGGGGCGGTGGTTGAGGGTATCCCACATCATAGTAGAGTTTATATGCATCCCCTTTTAGCATCCTATTTAAAACAGCTTTTAGCCTCAAGCTTTTCATGTGTACTGCTGGATTTAATTAATCTTGAACCTCAGGTTTAGGCCTTTTTCACATCAGACATTTTTGACATGTAGGTGTAAATAATAAGATGGCTTAAGCTGCCTCACTGTCACTGTCCCAGCTTACTGGCCGCTCCTTTCTGCTTTCCCATCATCGTTTCATTGACTTAAAAAAATGTCAAGTTGACGTTGACTAGGGAGAATGAATCACGACAGTACATTTACATCCTCACAGTTTATAGTTAAGGGAATAGATTTGACCTTTTGTGGAATATGCTTATACAGGAAGTAGAGGGAAACAGCCAGCCTGGCTCTAGCTGTCTGACATTTCAGACACACTCATACATTTACAGTAATCTCATATACTCCAACCCAGTCGCCAGAAATGTTTTTGGCATCGTACGTTTCTGTAAACCGCGGGATACGTTGAATGTTGACATTCCTGAACCAAATATATCTTTCACAAATACGCTTCGTATCAGCCTTGTATATCGCTTGCAGCGACCCACAATGCCACGTGATTAACATTGTAAAACAATTGGTTAAGTTTAGGCAACAAAACTACTTGGTTAAGGTTAGAAAATTATCATAGTTTGTGTTCAAATAAAACGTAACAACGTGACGTAACAACGTGACGTAACAACGTGACGTAACAACGTGACGTAACAACGTAACATAGCGTAACAATGTAGCGTAACAACGTAGCGTAACAACGTAGCGTAACAACGTAGCGTAACAACGTGACGTAACGTGACGTAACGTGACGTAACGTGACGTAACAACGTATCGTAACAACGTATCGTAACAATGTATCGTAACAACGTGACGTAACAACGTGGCGTAACAACGTGACGTAACAACGTAATGTAGCGTGACAACGTAGCGTGACAACGTAGCGTGACAACGTAGCGTGACAACGTAGCGTGACAACGTAGCGTGACAACGTAGCGTGACAACGTAGCGTAGTAACGTAGCGTAAAAACGTAGCGTAACAACTTAGCGTAACAACGTAGCGTAACAACGTAGCGTAACAACGTAGCGTAAAACCATAATAACGTAACTAGCGTAAATAAATAACATCTGCCCTTAGCAGACTTTCTTACGTAACGCTGCGTATCAAGCGTAATAACGTTACGTAATAAGCGTAAACCCAACGTTTACTTTTACGACACAAAGAGCAGTCTCCTGGGTGAAAGTCCTGTGTTTCTTTGACCCATCCACAACCCTCTGTGGACTTTCTTTATTCTCGTTATTACACTACTTAAAAACGTCCGCCCCATTACGTCACTTGTTCTCTGTTCAATGTATCCGTGGTTTGCAGAAATGTACAATGCCAACATTTTTTCCTGGTGACTGGACTGCATACTCATATTAAAGGCAGAAAACTTGTGTCAAGAAAAGGACAAGTGATTGACTCAAGTTCAGCTGTGATAGACAAAAGAAATATTTTCCTCAACCAATGGGCAAATCGTTTTAGGAAATGTGAAATATTTAGGCTTAGAGGATGTGTTTTCCTGTCTTTTTACTTGCTTCACTTTCTCCTTTGAAGAAACCACTGTTGGCTGGCTATCTGTCAACAGCATCGTCTGCTCCGGTTCTGTTTGCATTTTTTCTACTCTCTTTTAAAGATACTTTATCTCAAGTCTCCATCTGTTATCCATCTTTATCTCACTTAGCCTATATCACAACGATTTCTCTCACTCCCTCTCTCTTTCAGGTATATCTATTACTTTGGGGGCCTTCTGTCCGGGGCGATCAAGATGAATAGCAGCCCTCTCTTCCTCCACCAAGTTCTCATCCCGTCACTCCCCAACTTCCAGGGTGATGGAGGTGTGTTTATTTAGTCTTTTTAGCCAAATCATCAAAGCTCAGAACAGACATCTACCAGTTCCTAATGTATATGTGTCGTTAAGGGAGCATCTCTATTCCCTTATAGACCCCTTTTCTGTTAGCAAACATGATGACGTATTTTGTGGGCAGAGCGTTATTATTTGGACATTACATCACATTATCTGCAAATACAAACTCTAAGGCATCGAAACACAGACTAATTGAAGCTGACTGGCAGCTGATCCAGGTGTGCCACCGACAGATGACACCTAAGCAGGAAAGACGTCTTGTATTCCATCTATTCCTTTTTCTTTGCATCTTTTCCCACATCTCTCTCTCTCTCGGTGAAAAGGAATAAGATATGATGGTGGGGAACATGAACATAATTAAGTGAACTGAGATGTACCCTCTATCTCTGTTCTCCTGTCTGATCCGACTATGCAGATAAAATGCATAGCCTATAGCCTATCTGATGGGATGTTTGTTTTGGCGTGGTGCTAGCAGCTCTGGCAGCTGACAGGCTTTCCCTACTGAATCACAGCAATGTTGCAGACTGCAGCGCTCTCATAAGTGGTCACATTCACCCTCCACCCACACAAACTACTCTGTTTATCTTTAATCTGCTGATCAAGTCCAGAAGGAGAGGGTGGCAGACAACACATTCCTCTATCCTTCATGCTGATAATGCTCGCTATGTCTGACTTTTCTTCCTGCTCCTTCTCCTCCTAGGTTACTACCCCTTCTTGAAGATCTACCAGTCCATGCAGTTGGTCTACACTTCAGGCATATAGTGAGTCTCTCTTGCTGTCATATGGCCGACTTGGTAGCACAGATAAAACGGGGCATATTTGTTGGCTCTGGGGTGTTTTCGCTCATGAGCTGATCGGTTTTAAAACCGTCACAGAGTAATTAAAGAGATAGGAGTGAGGGGAATTACACAAAGCCAGGGCATCTTTCTTCTCCAATCCAGCTTTTAAAGGAACAGTGTGTAGGATCTGGCGGTATCTAGCGGTGAGGTTGCAGATTACAACTTCTCCCATGTGCCAAGCGTGTAGGACTGCTGCGGTGGCCGCTGCCGCCGCCGCGAGAACGCGAATGACCCTCTCTAGAGCCAGTTGTTGTAAGAGAAGAGTGCTTAGAGTGTGTGTATACGTGGGAAGTGAGTGGTGAAGCAAGAGAGAGAGAGAGCGGCAGCAGCGACGGGAGCGAGTGACGTTGTAGTCTGGTCCAAGCAGGGAAGATAACAGTGTTTGGATTGTTCGTTCTGGGCTATTGTCGAAACGTGGCGGTGCAACATGGCGGACTCCGTGGAGACGGGATCCGCCAAGGCCCCAGGATGAGCGCCGGGCTTTGAAGCAAATTTTCATAGTGGCCAAACGGCGGTACTACAACTTCCGTGTCCTTCACGTGATGTCATTGGGCTCAAAAAGACTTTTTCCCATAGACTTACATTGGGAAAGAGACGTCTGTAAATCAGCAGACATTTCTTTTAAGGCAAATCAACTTCCCAGTATGAACACTATATCAATATAGAATATCGTTAGGTCCTGAAAAGTTGTAATTGGCACTAATAGCTTGTATCCAGGGTTATTTCTCTTCCTCCGTTCATGTGAATGAGACCCAGACCGCGGCTGGATAGACAAAAGATCCCCCTAATTGTTACACACTGGTCCTTTAACTCATAATCTTGTAACTTTATTGTTTACACCTCAAGGCCTTTCCAGGTTAATAAATGTGAATATAGTCATTGTCTAGTGACAACATGATCAAAATGGTGCTTAAATCTATCATTTAAATAGTAGTCTGGGACATGATCTAAACATCCAATCAATCTTCCACAGTGTGTCACATTGTCCATGTTTGGTCACATACTGTATCTACTTGCATTCCTTGTATCTTTTTTTGCTATTTAATAGGCTTGTTTGTGTGTGCTGTGTTGTCTACAGTGACCTTCAGGGCACCGGAGGCAGGCGGCTGTGTGTCACCATCGAACCGGCACTGCTGCTAAAAGGTGACATCATGGTGAGTTCACATGGGAAGGAAAATGACAAACAGAGGACACTTGATATGGGTGAGGTCGTAATCATCGTGACTTAAAAAGAAGAAATACTTTACAAACAAACAGTACATATGCTGACAATTGCCATATCTCGTCTCTGAAATATACACTTTGGTCTGGAAGAAGGTTTTGTCACTTTGTTAACAAGGAATCACAATTTGTCCGTTTTGTGCAGTCAGTCATTCCGAAAGTGTAGCTGTCACTCGGTTTGGAATACAAAGCCTTAAATTTACTGCTCAAACCCCTCATTATCCCACATGCACTTTGAGCTGCGTCTCTTCTGCCCTCTCTGCCGCCCTCTGCAGGTCAAATGCTACCACAGGCGAGCCCAGAGCGCCGACAGAGACACTGTGTTCAGGTTGCAGTTCCACACCTGCACCATCCACGGATCCCAGCTCTGGTTTGGCAAAGGGGAGTTGGACGAAGCTTGTACTGGTAAGTTTATTTAGGTGGTGTAGAGCATTTTTTTGTAATCTTGTAGCTATTCCACATTGGTACTGCAGTATTTGATTAACATTTCCTTTTATGGGCAGTCCAGGTGTACAGATATCCTGTGTAGAATGGGACATGTACAATGGCTACATTTGTATCAGCATCCCCTTAAAGCAGCAGTGGGTAGAAATGGAGCAAATATGATTAAAAAAAGTTATTTTATAAAACGGTCACTATATAGAAGGGAGGGAAAGAGCTGCTTCTGACGTGGCAGAGAGATACCTGCTGAGACAACATGACCATTTTAAGATTACTCTAATATTTGTAGGGAGATCAGTCCACCGTTTAGTTGCTGTAACTGAAAAAGCAGTTTGAGTAAATTTTGTCGATCAATGTTTTATATTTCCCGTCTCAGCTCGTTGATGATCCAGTTTGTCTTATTTCACTATGAGTTGTTAGAATAAATAGTTTAAACCTGCAGTATCTTATAAAGTAAACAAACAGAACATAAACAAAAAGTTGTATTTTTTGATAATATTGTAATAGTGGTACGAGTTTGTTTTTTTGTCCAGTGCTTTGAGAGCTGGTTTAAAGGCTAAAGCCTGGTCTAGCATACTGCAAAATACATCACTTTAACCATTTCATACTACATACTACTGAGGAACGGTTTCGATTACAGCCTTGGACACAAGGATGAACTGATAAGATTTTGGTGGTCAAAGGTCAAAGTCACTGTGACCTTACTTCCGTCCCATACTCCATTCTCGTGATATCTCGGAAACGTCTTGACGAATTATTTCAAATTTAGTACAAACGTTAGGGGAAGGATGAACTGATTGGATTTTGGTGGTCAAAGGTCAAGACCTTACGTCCGTCCCATTGTTGTGAAAGAGATATCTCAGGAATGCTTTGAGCAAATTTCTTCAAATTTGGCACAAACGTCCATGAACAGATTAGATTTTGGTGGTTAAAGGCCAAGGTCACTGTGACCTCACAAAACACAGTTTTGGCACTTAACTCAAAGAATTCATATGCTACATATTACAATTTTACACAAATGTCTAACAGGATAAAATGATGAAGAGATGATCATTTGGACAGACATGGATGTAAACTAAACTTGACTGGTTGGCGGAGGCATACAACGGCAGTCTCTCTTCAAATGTACAAGAATATAGTATATTGAGCCCTAAAGGCCAGAGTGGGTTTTGCCTGATTTTGCATCCTTGCAAAACACAACACAATTGTGCCTGAATGACAAGGATAATCATCACATACAACTAATTGACATAATATTTGGAAATAACTATTGTGGGAATGTGTCCACAGTGGTTTGCTACCTAGAATGGCCTCATAATACTGTGTGGTTGAATAAATCCTTTAATAGTAGCAGCTTAATCCCCCATCCTGGACATAATAACAGCTCCCTGGAGGTGAGTATATATGAAGAATGAGTTGTACTGTAGGGAGGGAGTGTCTCCAACTATCCCTCAGAGAGAGTAAAGGAGGCTTAGTGGAGCAGTGGTCTGTTTGAATATGCTCATTACCTCATTTCCTCCTCGGTTTCACTTTCTGGAAATGACAGAATATGTGTAGCTGAAAAACATGTCTGTTGTGTATGTGGCCGTCAATCCATCACACTATTCATTTGTAACTGTAAATAAACACCACTGTGGGTTCATGCAGCTCGGAACACATCTGTGGAAGGTATTAGTATATTTGATATATTGGAGCAGAAACACTGTTTGAGTCCTTTCAGGGGGTTCCCCACATCATCAGTGAAGCTCTGGCATGCTCTCATAAATCTCAGTCTCATAAGGAGAGAAGACTGTGATGTAGAGAGAATTTAAAAAGTATATTTTTATGTTAGAAAAATAGCTATTTCCCATGATTTGATGAGCATTCTAACGTATTATTATACCCCCGCGACAACGTTGTCTCGGAAACTATTTAACTTAGGAGCTTCAAATTTGGTATGATGGTTGACAGTGTGGTCTAGTTGTGGCTTTTGGGGGTTAGAAGTCCAGGGTGCCCCAAATTCTTGAAATTTTGGCCAAAAACTGTGATTTTTTTTACTTTAATTCGTTTCCGGAGTATAACTCGTTCCTTCAGTTCCTAAAGAGCAAAACCTTTGGCCCTGCTTTAGTAGGGGTCAAGCAGTGAGCGGGGATATGTGAGCCATGCTCACTTTTGCCTTGTTTCATCTATGTTTTGTTTTTCCTTTTCTTCGCAGATGAGCGCTTTCCATCTGATGCCACAGTAGAGTTTGTCTTCTCCTCTGGACCTGAGAAAATCAAAGGTTGGTTCACTCTTCTTCAAATCTGTTCTACTTCAAAAGTTTAGTTCATATTTGTCAAATGGGTAAAAGATAAATGGATATAAATGCTCAACTGGACTAACCCCCTGAGACCCGTGGAATAGCTGTACGTTTGAATATTTCTGCATAATGGGGTCCCTAAACAGCCTTGCTTAAATAAAAAGCTCTTGTGGATCCAATGAGCCCAACTGTATTCATGTGTGATGATGTTAGTCCCCATAGTAGCCATTTCACATAGTGAGACCATATTTTGACACTTGACCTCTCTGTATAAAATGACCTGTTGTGACCCCTAGGATAATCACAGCCTCATGAAACTTTACAACCCCAAACTAGAGACCTAGAGCATTCAGAGGATGGATGGCTTTCCTAGCTAGATTGGCAATAAGGGGGTTTCTGAGCAGTTTACACAACAGAAGCGCTCACCATCCAATCGCAATCCCCCCTCCCCCCCGTAAAAAAGCAAAAAATTAGTCTACAGTGGGTCTCTTAGGGCTCTTAGGGTTAATAAGGCTTGTTCAAACAAATGCAAATGTATGTGAATTGGATGTGTCTTTCCTCAGGCCGTGAATACCAGAAGAACGACCCGGCTGTCACCGTCGACTACAACACTGCTGACCCGGTGGTTCGCTGGGATTCCTATGAGAACTTTAACCAGCGATACCAGGACAGCCTTGAGGGTAACACTAACTGTTGATTTAAGTAATTACTGAGGGATAGTTACAAAAAGTTAGTAAAAACAGCATCTAGATTTCAAAACACAACAGCTGTTGATTAAAGTTCAGACGGGCTCATCTATGTGCATAGCCAATGAGTGCTGTCGGTTTGAGAGCTGATCGTTCTTGTCTTTTCCTCTTGTAGTAGATATAGCCCACACCAGAGGTCCCGTAGACGGCAGTCTCTATGCTCAGATAAAGAAGCGCCGAGGTCCCGGCTCTGGTTCTCTCACCTCAACCAATGGCAGCAGCCCGGTGGCAGGCCTCGCAGAAGATAGGCCGGACCATCTCATCGCTCACGGTTCTGACTCCGCCCTCTCAGCCCATTCCGTCCATCTGAACCAATCATCTGTCCATCCCGAGTGCCAGGAGGAGTCCGTTCGCCCGCTGCCTCCGACCAGACAGGAGAGAGAGGAGCTCGACCGCCTCCTCGGAGGCATAGAGGGAAACCAGGACGGAGAGCGAGAGACCGCCATCTTGGACGATGGAGATTCGTTGCCCTCCGAGAGAACCGGGACGCTGAGGCTCAGTCGGTCCTGTTCCTGCCGGGACGGTTACCGGTCCCAGCGCTGTGCCGAGCCCGGCTGCGACCGCACGCTCCTCATGCCTAACGGTTACTGCCTCGACCGGGCTCCCGGCACCAACGGGCACCACGGGGCGACCCCTTCTGCCAGCCCCAACCCGGCTGCTCCTCCGTCACACATGGATCTGTGCCAGCACTACAGCCCCCACTCCCACCAGTCCCTTCCACCTCCAGACCTGGTGTGGGACCGCCAGAGTGGCCCGCCGCACTACCTGCACCGCTCCTGCTCGGAGGCTCCCTCATCTCGACACATCTGCCCGTACCCGTCGCCAGACCTTACCCCTCACTCCCACAACCACCCGCATCACCACCCTCTGTCCGCTCCGGGTCGCCTCTGCTGTCGAGAAGATGACTACGGTCCCTATCACCACCCTCCTCCTCCTCCTCACAGCCACCACCATCCCCACCCACACCACCCAAAACCCTCCACCAGCCCTACCTACCATGATGTAATACTAATGGATGGTCTTCCACCCCCCGGCTGCCCCTGCAGAGACTGCAGCATCAGGAGAGAAGACTCGGCGGCCTATCACAGCCTGAGGCTGGACCAAGGAGACGGCTTCCACTGGGACAGAGAGGCGGAGCTCCAGCAGAGGGAGGTGGGGCTCAGGAGAGCCAGGGAGGCAGAGTTACCCAGAGGGTCAGAGCTGCACTGGGAGAGGGATCCCGGGCTGAGACGAGGCCGAGAGTTGTCCCTCCAGTGGGAGAGAGACAGGGAGGTCGAGCTGCAGTGGGAGAGGGAGAGAGAGGCTGAGTATTGGCACAGGAGGGCCACCGTAGCCTCCTACGTCCCACAGGGTCACAATCTCCCAGCCTTCACGTTTGACCCCTTGCCGTCAGGTCACCCGGCTTATCCAGAGGCGTCCAGGTCCCATGCTCATTCCCACCTGGACCTGAAGTACAGCAGCAGCAGCAGCGGTTACCAAACGCCCCGCCAGGTTTGCCCCTGCTCGCCTTACCAGCCGTCGCCGTCTGAAAGCAGGGGCTACGCCTCGGGCTACCAGTCCGAGTCCACGTCCCCGCTGCCCCCGCCTTCCTCCATGACGGGGCCCTGCAGCCATAGCAACGGGCAGGCAGAGCATAACCATCACCATCACCATCCAGACTCACAGCAGTCATACGGCTCTGACTCACATACTGGTGAGTCACGTTAAAACAGAGACATGTGTTTTCCCCTAACAACGCGTATAACTTATCCATAATCAAAAACAGCATGCACTGAATCATTTATGCAAAACTAGACCTACGTCTTACACGTTACTCACAAATTGTCTCACCACCTTTTCTTGATGTTTACATGACATAACACCCAAAAAGCATTGAATTTTAAATACACATTGGCAACAAAATAATACGACCCCAGCTGATGATGTCTCGACTGAGTTGAACGTTTTTGTAAATGTAAACCATTGTTCCCCTTCCTTTCCAGATGGCCTTCGGAGCTCTGGTGAAAGTGTGGGCTGGAGGGATCACATTACCCACGGTTCCTTTAAGAGGGTCCACAGAGACGGCCACGCTGCATGCTCCACGCCATCGGACATGTCTGGACCGCCCACTCCTGTTCACACCAGCAGCCCTCTACGCACACAGGAAAGGTATTCCGCGCTTTTACTAAGAAGGACAGGAGTGTCGGTCGTAGTGCTCCTCACCGCCAGGGTGGAAAGAAACGTGAAATAATGTGAAACTTAACATTCCAGCTGAAGCCAACATAAATTACGCTTATTTATAGGGGTGTAAGAAAATATCGATACACATGAGTATCACGATATTATGTCTTGTGATACTGTATCGATTCTCAAAAATACTGTATCTGTTTTTAATTAACCTTTTAAAGAGGACCCCGCCGGCGGTCCCGGCCGCTATTCTGTATTTCGGAGAGTGTAGCGGGCTCCATCTTAAAGTTACTGGCATCATATGAAACTAGTAAACCTGAGGAATCCATCGACACCAACCATGTCATACTAGCTTGTCCTGCAGGAGGCTAAATAAAGCTCCAAACATGCGCTAAATTTTGGTGAGGAAAAACTGGCATGGCCATTTTGAAAGGGGTCCCTTGACCTCTGACCTCAAGATATGGGAATGAAAATGGGTTTTATGGGTACCCACGAGTCTCCCCTTTACAGACATGCCCACTTTACGATAATCACATGCAGTTTGGGGCAAAACCATTTTGCATGCAGTATAAATGTGTTATTTTTGCCTATTCTAAAACGGTGTATTTCTGGTGTTCTTTATACTGTGACAGTTTTCCTAAACTTAGATTTTAAAAAATCGCAATATATCTCCTTGCTTACAGTGACGCAATACATCGCAATATATTGAATCGTTATATCGTATCGCCAAAATTTTGCCAATACACAGCCCTAGTTGTTTAAGAGAGTTAGCTATTCTACGTTGACAACATAGAATAGCATAGAATTCGTGGTGACTTGGGCTCCATTTTCACCACAAAGGCGTCCAGATGTTATCTGGCTGATCAGATCGCAATCCAGTCACATGGCATTCTGCATTTACACCTCGCATCATCAGGTGTTCCTTATCCAGATCAAGTTCCAGATACAGCTCGCATGTTACAGCGAGGTGAAAATGGGCTATTGGTGACAATAAAGATTCAATAAGGAGGTCAGATTAGAACATTTAGAAACACTAGATCACAAGCAGGTCTGTGAAAGTAATACTCATCTCTGTCCATTTAAGCCCCAGTCCAGGAGGGAGAGAGTATGAGATCCGGACCACGGACATCCTCAGCAGTGACTACGAGGCTTCCCTGCCCCAGGACGGACACTATCGTGCTGATATTATCGTCCAGGAATCCCTGGAAAGCCAAAGAAGCGGCACAGAGCCGCCATCCCTGCCCCAGGCACACACAGTCACACCACACCTACAAACAGAACCCCACAACCACTGCACTGCACCGACAGACCCGTCCCCTACTGCTCCCCAACAGCAGCACTGTTGCCCAAATACACCGTCGGCTTCGACAACGCAGAACGCTCCTCCTTTTGATTCTGCAACACCAACCACATCAAACCAGGGACTCCTGGTCCAGTCTCCTTCATCCCCTACCCGTGCTTCGTCTGCACCAGATACACACTCCCAACCGGGCTCTCTCACCCTCCAGACCCCCCATCCCTCAGAGGCTGCTGCTCTGCCTTCCACTGTGGCACAGGCGGAGCCCCAGCCTCAGAGCCAGACCCAAACCCAAGCCGCCGGAATGACGAGACCAAACCCGGCACAGGTCAGTGGATCTTCTCCAAACAGGGAACCTCACCCAGAAACTGCAAAACCCATGATCACCCCCACCACCACATCTGCCCCTGCATCTCCCACCCCAGCGTCATCATTACCCCCCCAGCCGGCCTCCAGTAGTATGGAGGGCTCCCCGGTCTCGGACGCCCCAGTTCCCGGCTTTGCCACTTTGGGTAGGAGGTTGATGTTGAGCGGGTCTGACCCCCACCATCCGAGCCACATCCAGCATCACGGACCCCCACACCACCACTACCCAGGCATGGAGCACAGCGCCGCCGGGCACACTTCTGCTCTGGACTCTAACAAGAGGCCCTGTTACTCGGCTCACACTCCTCAGCTCTATCCATCCTCCTACTCCAACTATTCCACCATCTCCATCCCCCTTCCTCACCCACAGCCGCCTCTGCCAGAGAAGCGCCACCCGCCCGTCCAGTCAGGTTCACCCAACGATGGGATGGGAACTCTGAGGCCGGCCGCGGGCCACGTGCCTCCCTCCTCCGCCAGCACCGCCCAGCATCAGCTCCATGTCACATTCTCTCCCACCGTGGGGGAAATTGCGCCCCCTGCAGGCAAAAACGATGGAGTGGCCTCTGTGGAGATCGATAATCGAGTCAGTGTGAAGTTTGTCCAGGACAGTTCAAGGTTCTGGTACAAGCCCGGCATCTCCAGAGAGCAAGGTAGGTCTTTAACTCCACTGATGTTCTTTTTCCTAATTTTAACGAAAAATCTTGTTGGCTATGATCAAACACATTTTCAATAAGTACAATTCCTAACATGTTGGTTGTGTTTGGCCGCAGCAATCGCAGCTCTGAAGGAGAGAGAGCCTGGAACCTTCCTGTTCAGGGACAGTAACTCTTTCCAGGGGGCCTACGGCCTGGCCCTGAAGGTGGCTACACCTCCGCCCAATGTCAGCAACCACAGCAGCAAGGGTAAAAATGATTTTAGATTTTTGTTCCAGCAGCACAATCTATCCATTCAGGCTATTTTCTGTAACATTTAACGTATTCAGCAGTTTGCTTGTCCTTGGTAGCCGATGATGCTTGTATAAAATCGAATAATGAAAAGTAAATCTCTGCTGTTACAGTGAGCGACCCTCTGGAACAGCTGGTCAGACACTTCCTAATAGAAACAGGCCCTCGAGGAGTCAAGATTAAAGGATGTCAGAATGAACCCTACTTTGGTAAATGTTCCTTCTCCAGCTTTTGGATGCTTTTCATGTCATGTGTTCTAGGGCTGGGACGGTTCACCTATCTCCAGATTCGATACTATCACGATACTTGGGTGCCGATTCGATATGTATTGCGGTTCGATGTTGCGATTTATTACTTTTTTAACACTAGACCATGGGAAAAAGTTGAATCATACACTTCTAGGGACTTTTACTTTGGAAAATATCTAAATTAATAGCGTAAGAATGTTTGATTTTCATTTTCATGTATGTAGTCTGAGATGTCAAATCGAAGTCAAGGCTGGCTTGACCGCACTTTACAATAACGTACAATAACGTTTCCTGTCCATGACAGAGTTAGCATGCAGCTTTAGCCGTGATGTCTAGCTCTGCTTTTTGCTGGTAATGTGTGAAACCCAAAGTGTTTCCATACTTTACTGGATGTGTAGTGTTGGATTTAAAATGTGAGGGTGCAGGTCGTATCCATGTGGATCCTCCGCCGATTTCTACTTTTTGGTTTCGGCTCGCGGTGGCCGGCTACGGTTTGTTTTGGTTGAAGGATACGGAGCGGATGTGACATCACGTTACTCAGGCTACAACAATAAAAGAGGTAACTTCCTTTTACCTCCACGTAGACTCAAATGAAGCAAATATATCGATTCTGGCATTAAAAAATGGATTTCAAAATTGTTTAAAAAAAAAATTGCGCTACCTAGGTGAATCGATTTTTTTTCCCACCCCCTACTGTGTTCCAAGAAACTATTTTTAGTACAACGAATGGGGCGTCTTAAGGGAAGATCATTATTTTTTATTTTTACTGTAATCTGTTATCAACAGGGAGTCTGTCTGCATTGGTCTACCAACACTCCATCACGCCCATCTCTTTGCCCTGCGCTCTTAAGATCCCAGAAAAAGGTTGGTACGCCTTAGTTTTTAGGGGCTTATGGGCTGCAACACATTCACATTTTCATTATCGATTATTTTCTCAAATCATTTTGTCTATAAAGATATAAATTTTTGCTTAAAAAACAATTAATAGAATGTAAAAATAGTAGCTGATTCTTTTTCTGTTTATCTACTAATTGTTTGAGATTAATCTATTTTCCTTTAAACCTCACAGTGCCAAGCTATACGTGTTAGGAGATGAACTTTGAAGTATTTTATAGAAAATGCACTTTTGTCTGATATATCTGATTTCGATTTTATTTATCTCAGATCTGATAGGAGAGGTGCCGGAGGTTCAACCAGAGAATAACATCAGCACGGCTGCTGACCTGCTGAAACAAGGAGCAGGTGACGTCTCCATCCCGCCCTCTCTTCCCTAAACACAGAGAAACCTCTGAGGTCTTGTCATTATGCTCACCTCTCTCTCTCTCTCTCTCTGTCTGTCCTTCTCTACCCCACAGCCTGCAACGTCCTTTACCTGAACTCCGTGGAAACAGAGTCTCTAACCGGCCCCCAGGCCATCGCCAAGGCAACAGATGCTTCCTTGGGTCGTACCCCTCGTCCCGCTGCCACTGTGGTCCAGTTCAAGGTGACATCACAGGGCATCACACTGACCGACAGCCAGCGCAGGTAAGAGATTCACCGTGGATTAATACTTAACCCTTATCTATCACTAGGGACATTTTTGGCATTTTAATTTTAAATTTTTTGATAATTTTTGCTGTGTTAATGCATATGGCATAAATTTTGGCAAGGGATTTTTTTTTTTCGAATTACAACTTCAGCTCCTATAATTTAATAAAAAAAGTTATTGTTATAAAACGATCACTATATAACACCCAACTGACATTTTTTACAGCATGCAATTTGTATTACTTCCGCCCAAAATGTCAATCAAAAACCACGCCCACCGACAGGAAAAGTCGGGAGTAGAGCGGTTCGCTTTTTTTTGATAGTTTGGAAGGTAACAAAAAATTGAGTGCTGTAAATGATAAATGTCAGTTCGGTGTTGTGAATAATGAACGGTCCACAGTTGATTGTCAGAGCAACACTGTTCCAAATAAATTGTCAATCAAGTTTATCAAATCAATTTCCAATTTATAACTCTATTTTTTTCACATACATTTTCATCACTACAAATTAATGAAATGATGATTTATCACCCAATTTTTCATTTCACATACATTTTTGCAGATCCATTTGTCAATTAACAGGATTTTCATCACCCCTTCATTTTTATCAATTCATTTTTGTTACTTCCACACCTCATACACTTGTCATTATTACCTAATAAACAATGATGGACAACACTGTAGCTGCAACTCTGGGGCTGATGCGCTGTGCTTTCATTACATTTTAGTGATGACACTTAAAAAGGTCTCCTCTCTCCTCATCTTGCTCTATTTGTATCTTTCTTCTTCTAGGGTTTTCTTCAGGAGACATTATCCAGTGAACAGCGTGACCTTCAGCAGCATCGACCCTAAGGACAGGAGGTAGGCACTTAAAAGACAATAAGGATATTCATTTGATTCTTCAAGCTGTAGTTTGAACCATAACTAACCTAAAATCACCCACAATCAATCATTCGTTGCACCCATGATCATTCACTGCATTTGTTGCTGTGAGCCCTTGCATGGATCTGTAAGTCTGTTTAGTGAGTGCATTTTTTAGTGTGCATGAGAGCGGAGCCGTTGTATGTTTGCGAGCATGCCGACTGCGGCTCGGGCTGCAGCTGCATCGGCTTGTCTGGCAGCTCCGCCTGTCTGCGTATGTCTGAGCCTGGTTTCTCTCTTCTCTCTTGGCTTTAGGTGGACTAACTCAGACAACGCCGTTGTTAAGTAAGTGCTCTGTTTGTGTTTGATGACGGAGAGAAAGTAAGAGTGCGTGCATGTGTGTTGTGGGTATTTTTAAAAAGGGTGTGTAGGTTCACCCACGTGGCTGAGACATCAGCGATATTAGAGCCTCTGCATGGCATCAGATTGCACGTGAGCCTCTGAAAAATCATTCCAGCAAACATGATTTAACAATGAAAATCAAGTCTCACGTGACCCCATATTACATAATACTAATTCCTTCATTGTAGTTAACCCTACGGAGGCCTTGAGAGGTAAGTGAAAAAAAAAATCTGGTGATCCATTTTTCTAAGTCTGATCTAAATTGTTTTCTCTCCTGCGTTTATGACTTAAGAACAGGTGGAAAAAAAAGTTTTTGCCAGGATAATCTTTTCAAGTTCCTTCATTTTTTCTTTTCATCTGTTGAACAGGTGGGAAAAAAGTTTTGCAAAGTGAAAGAAAAGGTTTTGCCAAGATCATTTTTCTCACACACTACACAAGAATCAAGCCGATTTTGGGCCCGATTCCCCCCTCCGGACAATCGTCAGCAAAGTACAGATTTTTTGATGGTTCTAAAGATTATCTTTTCAGATATTCCTGTTGGTGTGAGGTATGTAAAGAGTGTTTTTTACATCCCCTGATCGGCTCGGAAGTCCATCCTTGTCACTCCGATCTCAAATCGTAAATATTGAACATGTTTAATATGCCATGGTAATGAATTACGTCTGACTATTAACCACACCCCCATTCTCTGTTTGAGAAAGAACCAAAAAACAGGAAGTAAAACTGGCTGGAGGGGGGGCTTTAAGTCATAAACACATGAGAGAAAACAATTTAGATCAGACGTAGAAACTGGATCACCAGATTTCTTTTTTTTTCACTTGCTTCTCAGGGCTTCCCTTACAACCCTGTAGGCTGTTACAAAGAGACTTACTAGACAAACTCTAAATATCTGTGTAATTACCTTCCTGTCTCGCCTCCTCTCATACTCAGTAACTTGTTTCCTCAAATCCTCTTTCTTCTCCTCAACCCTTTTCCCTCTCAGGGTGTTTGGTTTCGTGGCCAAGAAGCCGGGCAGCTTGGCAGAGAACGTTTGCCACCTGTTTGCCGAGTTGGACCCCGAACAACCGGCCTCCGCCATCGTCAACTTTATCAACAAGGTCATGTTGTCACAGCGCCGATAGAGGGAGACAATGAGAGGAGACCAAACTCAGAGCAGACAAACAGTGGCATGCAGCATATAGAACTGACAAGGCTTATATTGTACAGTAATGAGTGCCAGCGCTTGTGTTTTCTGAGTTTGGGCCGTGACACTAAATGCTATCTTTGTCCATCAGTTAGAGTAATGACATTATGAAGGCAATTGAAAAATCTTAATCCCTGCTGATGATTTTTCATTTGTTCATTTCCCACTCCTAAACGGTTGGTTGACAATATAACACTATATTTCATTTTTTCTAATATAGTAAAGTATTGTTGGATATTAGAAACATAAGAAAACAGTTTTCAAGCAAAGCCATGACGTATAGTGTTACAACCCCTCCGAGGACAGGGAGGCTTCAGAGTGAAACTTCCACAATCCACAAACATCTACCAGGGGCCTGTACTGTACCATGAAGGAAGATTAGAGGGTTATCCAGCCATCTTTGGGCATAACTCACTGGGGTCATGAAGCTGGCTCACTTTTAACTGAACAGAACTGAACCAGAATCAGATCAAAACATGGAGTCATCATCCCCACAGGATCCTAGCCTGACTATGACTTGCCCCAAACTGCATGTGATTATCATAAACTGGGCATGTCTGTAAAGGGGAGACTCGTGGGTACCCATAGAACCCATTTAAATTCACACATCGTGAGGTCAGAGGTCAAGGGACCCCTTTGAAAATGGCCATTCTAGTTTTTCCTCGCCAAAATTTAGCGTAAGTTAGAAGCGTTATTAAGCTAGTATGGTGGTGGTTTGTACCGATGGATTCCTTAGATTTTGTAGTTTCATATGATACCAGTAGCTTCACTATAGCTTAAAAACTACAAGTTGCGTTATGAAAGAAATAAGCGGCGTTAAAACAAATTTGCCGCTACTAAAGACGCGTCTTTAATGTTACACAGAAAATACTCATGAATTGAAGCCAAGTTCCCGTAGGCTTCAAGTACTCCACTCATAGTTCTGATGATGTTACAGCTTCATGATGCTGGTTATCTAGAGTGTCAGACTAAGTTGAAACCACTTGGTGAGACAGGCCCCTGGTTAAATACATATTTTATCATCTGAGTCAGACGACTGGTGTTCAGTGTAACAATGATAGAAGTGCTAAAAGCAGCTTAAGGACACACGAAGCAGACCGTGTGGAGCGGTTACAAAGAGGACCTTTCCTTGCACTGTTTTGGGGGCAACAAAGCCCTATAATGTTCCAACACTTCGACATAACTGCCTTTAGGTGTTTATATTTTGTTACAAAAAAATCCCTTATTTTTCTTTGTTTAAAAGAAGTGGCCAAAGCCCTGAGGTTGTAATTTAGTTCCTGTATCTAGAGGTGTTTTAGGTATTCAGCATATTTACTTGCCTTCAACCTTACGACAGCACCTTTATATGTGTGACACATTTAATCATAATCGACAATCATGTTGTTGTTGTTTTTTCACTCACGTACACTTAATAATCGGAGCGAGCGAGAGACATAACTCTTTGATGAAAGTAAACATGAATGTGAGGTTTTTAACTTGTTTTCTAGTGGCGTGTGTGTATGTGTGTGTGTTGAGGGGTTTTCGGTATTTTCGAGGGTATTTCGGTAAATGCGTCGGGTAAGGTTGTTGTTAACGTCCATTTTTAAAGAGATGTATGTGAAATGGGGACAAAGAAAGACGGGGAAAGACACGCAGTGTTCAACCACACGTTTGCCGTGAAATGTTTGGTGATCATTCACTGCTTCACATGACCAAATTCATTATAAAACTCATTCACACATATATGAAGTTAACAAAGAGAAGGCAGGTAAACACACACACACGAGCAAGGCAGCGGCCTAAAGACAGACGTACTTAACCAAAGACGAAGCACTCTTGTATTAATAAGCTTTTTATCCAGCTATATTTTTGTACTTATTGCTTCTTGTGTTTTTCTACTATGCATTTATTTACTATGTTGCCTTGTTTGGTAAAAAAAACTAGAAAAACACTACTTGTATTACAGCGATAATATATTGTGGTCTGTTTTCTTATTGATCTCTATATTATGTAGTAATATATTTTCACATGCAGCTATAGGACAGCTTATGAGACATAAAAAAAAGGAAACGTGTTTGTTTTGAAAAGGACATTATGCTATTTGTATGCAAAAAAATAAATAAAAATGAAGAATAGAATTAAACTGAAATGATGTGGTACCTGAAGTGCTTTTGAGTCTGTGGTTATTTGGGGTTAAAGGGAAAATTTGCCACTTTTTTTTTTAAAAGATTTTTTTTTTTATTTTTGCCTTCATTTGACGGAGGACAGTATAGAAATGGGGGGGTGGGGGTTGGGGGTGAGAGAGAAAAGGGTATAACATCCAACAAAGGTCCCAAGGCTGGGATCGAACCGGGACATTGCCGTTATATGACTGTAACCATTCGGCTACCAAGGCGCTCCAAAAACATTTGACACCTTTTCTGTGGAGGTGAGTAGGGAATGAGTCTTTACCCCAAGTGAAGGAGTTCAACTACCTCGGGGTGTTGTTCGCGAGTGAGGGGACAATGGAACGTGAGATTGGCCGTAGAATCGGAGCAGCGGGGGGCGGTATTGCATTCGCTTTACACAGCCCTAGCAGAGAGAGGCCGAGGCTGCATCAGCCGTGCAAGAGGACATCAGAAGCTTGAACGCAATGCATCCTGGTACAAGCAGGCCTGCTGTCCCGGCTCCACGAGCAGGAGAACTCCGCTTTCTCAGTCAATACAGCAATCTGCACAGAGGAATTAATTGCTTCAGTTGACCTCATTTACCATCAACACTGATCGGACATCCACATTAAAAGATGGCTATTTTCACATAAGGCAATCGTTTCCTCTTTAGAAAAGCAGCAAATGCTCCCATTTCAGAAGCTGGGCGCAGGACAGGTTTGGCATTTTTGCTTGAAAAAAATGACTTAAAACAATTCATCCACGATCTACAGTATATAGTTGCCGATTAATTTCCTGTGCATCGATTAATCAAAGAAAAAAAGATTCTGAAACAAGAAAGTATTGGGGTTCATTATTAGTTTTATTTATTCACACGTCCCTTTAATAGCTTTTTCAGCATGACTGTATTTTTTTAAAAACCCTGGTAAAATCTTTCATTCACAAATTTACAAACAAAACTGTCCCTTTAAAAAAAAAAAAAAAAAAAAAGTCCTATCACAATTGCCTTCAGTCACTTTGTTTCCGTAGTGAAGTTGACGTTATGACAGACGCGTCTAGAGCTAATATACTGTAGCAGAAGTCATTTGAAAATATTGTGTGATGTAGTTTGATGACACTGTAGCTGTAGGTGTAGTTTGTGATTTGTAGTTGATGAAGTTTCAGTCGACCTCCGTGTCACCCTGCGATAAATGTACTTTCTGGTTTGAAATGTTCCGCAGAGATGAGAGATAAGATACAAAACACAGAGGAGGTGGTTTAAACACACTGATGAAGGATAAGGCAGGTAACAACCCACTGTTAGTATACTTAATTATACAAACACACTTTCGGCCGTGATGTTTAAATGCTGTTTGCTGTTGCACATCTGGATTTTTAAGGCCACGGTGGAGAAGAAGATACTTTATACAGATGTTCAACAGCACATATTATATTCCTCTTTCAGTAGCTTAGTCAGGAGTGTAAAAGATAAAGAACTTAATGCCTCGCTGACCCTGTAATTCACCCTAATTAATATAAACACGATCTTCACTGATACCTTAAAGAAAATCTAGTCTTGAGTGCAGTATTCCTCTCTATGACACTTATATGGACGCATACCCTGAAGCTAAAAAAATCAGTGTGCTTAGACTTGCTGTGATGAGAGGTCCCAAAAAAATAACTTATCAATTCATTTAAAAACATCTGTGATATGTTAAATGTGTAAATGCCGTCATCTTCAACTTCAGAAACAGTTAAATAACACAGCAAAAGCAATTATGTTCAACAACACGTCCCAGTTTCAAGGTGCAAAAAAAAAACAGTCATTAAATTATCCCTCCTGTGGTCGCATCAAATCAAAACTAGAAACAGCAGGCCAGCTCCTTCACTTCTCCCTTTTCTTTAAAAAAAAAAAAAAAAAAAGAAAGGTCACAAGCCTTCAGTCCAACACAGTGTTACGATACCAAAACGTCATTCAAGCTACGCTGAAGAATGCTCTCCTCCTCCTGACAGCAGCAGACACAGACAGAGCTCTGCAGCGTTAATTAAAGCTAATAGCAAACAATGCCATCCACTGGCACGTCATTGTCAGCTTGGAATGTCAGGCCATTCCACTTAAAAAAAAGAGCTTTCTGTGCCGTTTGCCCTGCTTCCAAAACAGAGCCACAGAGCACTCGTTGGCGATGACTCCTTTCCACCAGTAGAACATGTGACTCATCCGGTCTGTTGAAATAGCAAAACTGCCCGTTTCAACCTGTATTTTTAGACATGATGAGTTCAGGCAATTATCAAGCCCCACTAATAAGTTAAAACCAAAAGGGGCTACTAGGAAAATATAAGAAATATCCATGCCTAACAACAACTGCAACTAATCCTGTCGCCTTCTGGGCTGTCCAATGAAAACCGATAAAAAAAAAGAAATAGCCTTTTACAACATTCACTTGCCACAGCCCTGTTATCCAGCCTCATCATTCAATGGCACAAGTTAGCAGCTGCTTAATGTTACCCATTTCTGTGTGAGCTTAGAAGAAAGCACTATCATTTGGTATTTTGCTGGTGGTGCTGGTGGTGGAGGTTTTATGTCTGCAAAATCCATCCTGGAGTGTGCGCTGGCTGAAATGGGACAGGGATCCATCCGTTTTCCAGGACTGATCCGCTCACAGCAGAGGGGGGGAGCTGAGGGATGTGGATGGTGAGTGGACAGAGGAGAGGTGCCTGTGCTGCTTGGTCGTCAGGTAGCGTGTGGTGTTGGAACCACAGTCTATGTAGCGATAGGCCTCCAGGCTGTTCTGGGATGTTCGCACCATGTATGAGGTTTTCACCGAGGTTCTGAAAACAAGCAAGACGACACAGAGATCAAGACCAATATATATTTATATGTATCACAATAGATTAGCTACAGACAAAATACATCATGTGGCCACAGAAATGACCTCAAGGGGCGCTTTCTCACAGCCCCTCTATATGCTTGAATTAGGGCTGTCAACGTTAACGCAAATAAATGCTTGATGAATCTCCCTTTAAGGTACATTTTGAGCAGATAAAAAAATGTGTGATTAATTTGCAATTAATCGCAATTAACTATGGACAATCATGCGATTCAATATTTTAATCGATTGACAGCCCTAGCTATGATATTTAATAACAACTAGTAAGGAGAACTTGCACCTGCAGAAAGAATAGTTCTCATTTCCGGTTGTCTAAACTACAAAGCAACAATTATAGAGCGAGTAATGGTGCACCACAACTTCATACAAGCAATAACTTTGAGGAAGTGGCTCATGTGGGAACATTGTTTCTTAGTGTTACTTAAGATGACACCAAAAAGTGCACAGCTATCTTGACTATGCTGATAAGCACAAGTTATGATGGTGCTGCAGTGGAAAGTTACAATACTCAAGTATTGTACTTAAACACAGTTTTGAAGTACTTGTACTTCACTTGAGTATTTCTATTGTATGCTACCTTATACTTCTACTCTACTTCATTTCAGAGGGAAATATTGTACTTTTTACTCCACTACATTTATCTGACAGCTAGCTACTTTGCAGATTTTGCAAATGAGTTTTCTTTAATAATTATAAAATATATATATATATTTTAGTCTGGAATTGAGTCCTTCGAGTTTATTTTCCTATAAAAAGTAAAAAAAAGTGTAGTTGATAGAAAATCCACTTGTTTCAATAATTGTCTAAAAGACAACTTTTTTCCATCATTCTGGTGCTGCAACCTGCCACGTCCTTTCAGGTTTCAAGTTTCAAGTTTAAAGATAAATACTCTTGTCTAGAACATTTTTAAATAAGTTGATTTAAATTAAAAACAGGTTTAAGTTGGGCCCTCCTCCTCAGCTCAACGAGCGAGCAGCGATGGTCAAGTGAGATATAGAGTGAATGAAGAGAGGGAGCGGCGTTAGTGAGAACAAAGCAGGGAATCAGAGAAATAAAACATTACTGCTGAAGACCAGAAACATCCCGAACACAGCAGAATAAGAAAAGAGGAAATACAAGCAGAGGGCCCCTTGTGTCTCTGTAGATACAGACACCACCACACACTTCTAGTGGGTCATAAGTGATGATTGAGAGGGACTCTTTTTGTGACTCTTCGAAAACATGCTTTGTAATATTTGTTCTCATTAGATTCTGACTGCAATCAATAATCAAATGTGCTGACAAAGAAAATTTGTGGCTGTCACAGGATTGTTATAAGAATGAAATGATTGGACGTGCTACCTACCTGCCTGTGTGCAGTCTGCCCGTGCACTCATTGTGCTTCACCGGAGTTTTCCACAAGCTGCTAGCTTGACAGCTGTGAGTACTAACAATAGCCATGTTCGTTGTTGATGTTCATTATGATATATGTTTACGTTCATAATGATAATTTTGGGGGAGTGGCTTTGGAGGGAGGCTAGGAGCAGCCAGTGCTGCTAGCTACTTTCATTGGAAAAGAGTCGGCAAAACACTGGGCTGGGATTTTTTTCCGATTGGGTCAGTGATGATGAGGTGAAGGTAATGGAGATGAAGGTAAAGAGATACTTACTGCATATATACGACAATGTTGTGGACCTTAATGCTGGGCATGGTGCAGAAGGCACTGAAAAAAGAAACAAAAACACAAAAGCTTTAGATTGTTAAACTGGAATACTGACTTGGATAATTATTCCACCTATTTTCTCTTTGTGTAAATTAAATGTGGCTATATTGCCAACGCAAAAAAAACTCTTTAATGTGTTGCGTTGCTTTTAAGTTCCGCACATTTTACGCATCAGAGTCAGTTTGCCCATCATGAGAAATACTACTACTCAGCCTGTGAAAAAGGTTGTAACGTCCTCTGTGGCTCTGAAGGAGAGAAAAAAAAACCTAAAATATTATGGGACCTTTAAGCAGAGACACTTACTAGACGTAGGGTGCACTGCTACCAATCTCCACCCTGACGGTGTAGTTCACCTGCACAGAAGAAAAACACGTTACACAACAACACAAAGCTCAATGTGTTGTTATCTAGAGCTTATGAGGACATAACTTAATGGCAGATGTACAGATATCAGCAGTTAGACAATGGGGAAGCTAACTCTTTGCTCAACCTCAAGATATTTAATTGAGCTTGCACGGTAATGAAACCAAAGTAACACTGCCAAAGTGCAAAGTATGGAGCGGCTGGGGGAAACTTATACTAATACTAGTGAGTATTTGTGGCAGCAGGATGGTGTCTATTGGATCAATTATAAATAAACTACAGTGCCCATCTTTATGGTAGTCAACAGTGTGGAGGAACAAGATATACTATATATATCAGGCTTTGGCTACACAGAAAATACTTGTTAGTAGGATCAAATTCAGTGTTGGTGTTGTTGACCGTAAGAGTAATGTAGAATAACATCAGCCTTATTCCTTCAGTTTAAAGTCAGTGACAGTGTGTGTTGTTCTTGCATTAATGTCTTCAAGCATTTAACCCTTTAGCAGAAGAGTTTGTGCAGTGGAGCGGGGAGCTTTTGTTCAAAACACAGAGAGAGACCACATCCTGTAGCAGGCACG
The DNA here is from genome assembly GCA_916700685.1 of Adelosebastes latens. NCBI lineage: Eukaryota > Metazoa > Chordata > Actinopteri > Perciformes > Sebastidae > Adelosebastes > Adelosebastes latens. Next base: position 93,389 of record CAKAKR010067147.1, on the reverse strand, counting down.
CCTACAGCACGCTTTACAGTGATGATGACAGGTTTGTTTGCATACTGTACTTTGCACTGAGAAGGTGTGTCTGAACCAACCCAGTGATGATGTTTATTATGAACACAAGAAATGTAATAAATGTCTTATTTTAAAGTGGAAGTGAAGCGTTCAACCAAGTTTTAAGCTGGTTTACTAAATGGATTTCCACTCTAATGAACGATTATATAACAAACATGACAAATGTAAGCATTTAAAAGAAAAAAAAAGCAGCTTTGTTTCATCTTTCCTGCAGCTTTCGTGGCAAGAGCGCCACCACGTTGCAGTACTCTAGCCTGTGACGTCACGAGCACGGTAGGCCCGGCTGAGTTACAGGAGCTTGTGTTCAAAAACAGTCTATCGAACAGAGACTGCATCCTGTAGCAGGCACACCTACAGCGATGAACTTTGTACTGGGAAGGCGTGTCTGAACCAACCAGTGACGATGTTTATTATGTACAAATAACAATATTTACTAAGAAATTGAATAAATGTCTTATTTTAAAATATGTAACAAAACCTGTTGTATAAATGACATTTTGAATGTCTACTTTACCTGTCTCTGACTGAGCGGCAGGATGGTGGTGACATTGTCTAGCTGCTGAGTTCCGATCACCGTCTTCATGTAAAGGACCTGGCTGCTCAGACTCTGCACCAGCACCGAGAAGAAGTTTGGGTTGCTGAGGTTCAGAGTGCTCTGAGAAAAAGAAAGAAATAAGTATTTAAAACAAAAATACACAGTGAAATAAAACAGAGAGTAGCTTCACAAAAGGAGACATGTTTTGCAGCGATACTGTATGGGATTACAGGTTAAAAATTAGACTAATGTACAATAACAGAGGCACAGAGAACAGCTCCAATGAGACACTTCAGGTTCACACTTTGAGATTGTTCTGCATCTCCGAAACATGCATTTTTCACAGTCTCAAACATGTATTAAGTAGTAGCCCTTGCTGAAAGACTTGACTTGCACATCATCAAAACGGAGCAAAGTGGTGACAGTGCAGAAAATATAAGACAATGAAAATAATAATTAATAATAACAACAACAGGAAGATTTTTCTCTGCATTACGGCTGCAACTAACAATCATTTTCACCACTATTAAAGCTGCAGTGGGTAGAAATGGAGCAAATATGATTAACAAAAAGTTATTTTTATAAAATCGTCGGTCACTATATCCTGACAGTAGTGCATGAGACAGGTAATCTGAAAAAAAAAAAGTGTGCCTCTGTGTCCTCCGGTGCTCCTAATGGCATCTGCAAGATTTCACAGACCAGAGGAAAACAACCAATCAGAGCTGATCTGGAGTCTGCCGTCTAGCTGCCGTCTATGAGAGCCGGCTGTCATCGCTTATCAATATACTTGTTGATTAATTTTCTGCCAATCGTCTAATCAGTTCATCGAGTCATCACACCAGGTCTAATTTGGATGCATAAAATAAAACAAGAACCCCGTTAAACTGGATGACTTACAACTTACAACTTACAACTTTCATGAAGGTAGAATTTATTGCAGGCCTGTTGTATTAAGACTGCATTAGTTTTAGCTAGGCGTACCTAATAAACTGGCAACTGAAGTTCTGATAAGCTGCAAGTATGAGAGAAAACCTACCGTCATGTTCATTACGACCTTCATGTTGGTGTGGTCGAAGCGCACGGCGACTGAGTGTATCCCATCATCCACCACGACCACGGAGCGAGGGAAGAGGAAGAAGGCCACGAGCGAAGATGCCAGGAGGCACAACACGACCGACAGGACCACATACAGCTTCCTACGACACAAACAAATGTAGGTTCCCTCTTTAACTCGTGCACCATACAAATAGACCAAAGCTTGTACACCCCTGGATACATTTTTTTGAATGACATATAAATACCATTTGACTTTGAGCACTACAGAAATAAAATGTACAGTGGGCTCAGGAAGAATACAATCTTATTCAGCGCCAAGAAAGCCAGGTAACACATTAGTGAGTTTTAGTTACTTACGTTCTTTGGGGCCGCAGCCTTTGGTCGCTGTACGGGATCAATGCAACCAGTTCATTCACTTGTTCTATCAGGCGAGAGATAACAGGTCATGCAACATATTGATTAGAGTCTCCCCTTAAAGCCGGAGGTAGGCAGAATGTTTTTGGCATCGTTGGGCAAAAATTCCATAATAACCTTTCAGCATATTGTAATTCAAGTGTTCTGAGAGAAAACTAGACATTTTCAGGCTTTAGAAAATCTAGCCCCTGATGGGAGACTTTGACCAATCACAGGTCATTTCAGAGAAAGAGAGCGTTCCTATTGGCTGTTCATTCAACGGAGGCAGCTGTCAATCACTCGCAAACTCTGATCAAAGGGTCAAACTAGACAGCGCTGATCAAATATGAATCAATATTATGTTACTCTAATGCCTATTACTCGCGTAAAATGTTTTCAGAAACATCTCGTAGTGTACTGTTTAGCTGTAAAATGAGAAAGTTTGTGACCCGGCAGCCATGTTGAGATCTGTTGAAGAAATACCAAGCACCGCCCACCAGCCGGAGCACAGCCAATAGGAACGCTCTCTCTCTCTAAAATGACCTGTGATTAATCAAAGTCACCCGTCAGGGGCTAGACTTTGTAAAGCTTGAAAACAGAGCCATGAGGAGGTGCAGAAGTTTAGTTATCTCTCAGAGCACTTGAATTACAATATGCTGAAAGGTTATCATGGAATTTTTGTCCAATTATACCAAAAATATACCGCATACTGCCACTTTAACGTTACAGGAAACATGAACAGAACATGCAAAGGACTATAGACCTGAGCTGCTGTATGAACTCTTTTGCACAATAACTGCATGGAGACAAACTGTAAAAACTAAATATTTTTAACATTTTACTGAAATTGTATATTTAAATGTAACTGTGATAACGTTAACATACCTTTTAGGCCTTGGTCTAAAGTTTATTTACCAAACTTTTTTTCCAGACAAGAGTCTAAGTGATCTTCAGTGAGGTTATGTATCCACGCTGTTGTGTAACTTGTATATGTCTGCACGTTGTCTCTCCTCACCTGAGGGGATCCGTCCAGTGCCTTGGCATGTCGGACACGTTATGCTGTCCCTGCCGGTGAACTCCACGTAGGGGAACTGAGCGATGTCCTCCCGTCTGACCAGCCCGTCCAGAGAGTCGTTATCTGAGTCCCTGTCCTCTCCCTGCCGCCCGGAGCTCTGTCCCTCCGGGAGGAGCGACAGACTGCTGCCGCTACGGGACCACCGTGTCCCCATGGCGGCTCTTCACCGGCTCAACTCGCCTATAATGATGGTCTAAAGCCAGAGTCTCCCACCGACTACCGCCCGGTCCGGGTCTGCAGGTGGATACAAGGAGCCATTCAGCCAGAGAACTGACACAGAAGCGACATGTCAGCTGTGCCTTACAGAGAATGTCCCTGTTATGTGTCCGCCAGTAATAATCTCTATTAAATCTGCTGACAGAGTCACAATGTAGCGTTAGCTCAACTCAATGTTGTTCAGGCGCGGCGTCGCTAAGCTAGCTAGTTAGTCTGCTAACAGAGGTGTTATACAAGTTAGCTGTTAGCTTCCAGTGACTGTAGTGACTCTATAACATTAATTAGCTTATTACACACACTGAACTTACCGTTTAGACCAAACAACTCAACGTTGCCATCCCAAAGTCGGATTTACACCAGCGCACACTCTCTGCCTTCTGTCACACCAAAGTTTCATATTGTGTTGCCTTCACGTACCCTGCGTACCTCCTCCTCCTTCTTCTTCTTCTTTTGTAATTTGCGGCAGACTAGACGCATCAGAGGCGTATTGCTGCCCTCCACAGGTCACTTGTAGATCGTCATTGGTTGGATTAAATCCTCATGTAGAGTCCTGTGCGACGAAGATAGTCGATTACAGCCTTTGTTGTTTCGCTGTTCTCTGTGCTGAGTATTGATCTTAACGAGTGGTCTGTGACGACAGTTTTTGACAGTTCTGCCTGCATGAGGCTTCTTTCTGCATGATATCTGGTACAGTGCATCAGAACATGACTCACAGTCTCTGCCTCTCCACAGATGCACTTTCCATCTGGGTGCTTACCAACCAGTGCCAGCCCATGATTTAGTCCACAGTGACCCAGCCTCTACCTGGTTATTGCTGTGCTATCCCTTCTGCCCATTCTTGTAAATAATGTGCACCTCAGTGTTGGCTGAATTGAGAAGTAAAACCTGCCTTTGTTTCCCTCCCTCCATTCCTTTTGCCATAGTTTAGCTGTTTCTTACTGTATTAAACTCTTACACTCTGCCCTTCCACACAGCACTTCCACATCTTCTGTCCTTCTGTTGACGGCTCTTTTTGCTGCCTCATCAACCTCCTCATTCCCCTGTATTCCTACATGTGCCTGGACCCATAAAAACACCACAGTGTTCCCCAATTTAGAGACTTGATTTAACATCGTCAAAATTTCAACAACTAGATCCGGCCTGGCCCCACTTTTCCCTTCCTCCGGTGCCATTAGTGCTGCCGCAGAATCTGAGCATATGATAACCTTCCCTGGTCTGACTTCCTCCACCCATCCAAGTGCCCACAAGGATCTACTCTTCCTCAATGTGCGTTTCTTTTAAAGTCCTGTAATTAGTCCACTTGTTTTCATAAAATCAAATAAGCATTTTCTGCGGCCTCTACTCATCACTTCTTCTGTGTATATTCTGCATGTAACTTTAACTAGAATTAATGCTTCTCTGTCTCTTTTTCATAAAACTGATCGCAATGACCTGTTGGAAGTTCTCCTATAATTAAAATGTACTATTAATGTTGCTGTATCCAATCCTCTATCTGCTTATTATTACTTGTTAGTTCCCCTACTTCTTCACAACTTATAAATATTCACAAATTAAAGCTGTGGTTTTGTTACTGTGTTTAATGTTCAGCAGTATCAGATATACACAACTGTTCTAAAACCCAGGCCAGACATGTCTGCTCAAGATAGCATCAGGAGTGTTATCATATTGTAGAAGTCAAGCAATACAATACAGTAAGCTATAGGCATGCACGTTTAATTTATTATCCAGTTATTGTACATAATCAAATAATTATTCTACCATTAGTCACTGACATTAAATACATCCTCAGTTCTTACAAGTCAGTACAAATCACACAGCAAAAGTGGTCCGTCATATCAACTTTTCTCTGTGGTAAGCCCCTGGTAGGCCCCTGGTAGGCCTAGACAACTTTCTTAGGACCATGAAGGCACAAGGATTACATTCAATATTCCCGACACTGTGAAGGCAGCATTTGAACCCACCCACCTAGTTCTTGGTTGCTCATTGCTGCCCTCTACCTTTAATACATCCATGCCGTCTATTGGTAGATGCGGGTAACACATCTACAATTCACGTGACGTCACTTTCCTCAGGGTAACGCCCACATGGAGGGCAAAACAAAGCTGCCCTTAAGCCAAAATGTTAGATAGTTGTTTGTTCAATTGGATGCACAAACCAAAGAGAAGACAAGCCTGGGCTGTGTTTCTACAGTCCCATCTCAGAACAAAAAAACAGAGGGCAGAATTGTGGATTTGTGCAATAGGAGTAGAGTGCTCCAGGGATGACGTATTTTTGTAGGTCAACCAGGAAGTTAGCGTCGCCCTGGGTTCCCTCAACAAAAAGCCAATTGGATTTTTCCATTGGCTTTTGGATTATTGCAGAAAATTAGCTCTGTGTCTAACAAATGTTTATGATACTTACACGTTTTGTTCAGCAAGATAATCTTCACAAATGAACACCACTTTTATGGTTTTTGAAGTGTACATGCAATCACCGGTAATAAAAGCTAACATTACGCTATAAACGAACTACACCACGGTCGCATGAGGAGGACGAGTCGGCGTGATGACGTTTAGTAGTCTCATTTAGCCACTTGTTAGCAACCGTCTTTTTTAAGATATGTAAAAGCTTAAAAATTCACAAGTGGGTATTTACTGACATATTTTATATCATGGAACAAAACGTTAAAATCTCTTAAGCTTGTGTTAATCACAGACCTTATTTCAGGCATCTAACTAAAAACCCATTAAAAAAAAACATTGACTTCCAGACGAGGGAACCGGAAGTGCTCAAATGCTAACTCATTTCCGGGTTTTAGGAGTCATTCCTGTAGCACTCTATACACCTTATTCTCGGGGGTGTTACTGTAGAAATGTTTATGGGCGTAACCTCCGGTGAGGTAGCGGAAGTAGCAGTAAGCTAGTTAGTCCCATAGGCTAACCGCCAACGGTGCTTCTTTTAAAAAATTATTCGCCTTCAATTTAGCAAATCCTGCTTTGTTTTTTTAAAAGATATTTAACTAACGTTAAATTTGCATTTTCTTAAATGTCCAATTTCAACCAAACAGACTCTGGTCCCCCAAGTCAAATCACACTTATGTCTGATCTAACACTTGCCATTTCATAACAGGTGATAAAGATAAACAAATTTCATACTAATACCTCATATGATAATGGTATCTGGTGGTCGGACTCTGCAGAGATCTACTATAGTCAACAAGAATGTACAAACTAAGTTGAATATAACAGCTGCCAAAGCGGTTTTGCCCCCTGAATGCGCACGCACCCTCTAATGTTTGTATACATGAAACCCATCTATATATATCTTTGTTTTTCCTCGATTGAGAGGCGTTCCAAACACTTGTGGGTTGTAAAAAATAAAGATTTTCTGTAGCTCTATGGAGTTCCCAGTGTTTTTCGCCATGTTTGAACAGCGTTTTGCCCACCAGGCTCTGCGCCAGTCAAGTGACTGAAAACTATGAATTAATTCAATATGCAAAGAGTAATAACACATCATCGGGAAGTTTATTCTTCTTATTATTATTATCATTATTGCTATTAATACTACTACTAATAATGATGTGTTAAATAAAGTGTTGTTTTTCAACTCCAGCATTCATTGACATCCTTCCTTGAGTGTTGTGGTGTGCATGTGTGTATAAGTGCAACAGCATATTTTAGTAGCATTAGAGTCGGTTAGTCTGTCCTGCAAGCCCCCTCTTCAACTCAGCATTCTCTCTTTGCAGCATTTTATTCTGAAAAAAAGAAAGAAATGAGACGTGGCGACTGTTAAAACATGCATTACTGAAGAAAACATTTCGTAGGAGTTTTACCATTAAGGTAAACTGAGAACCAAGGAATGAAAATAAACTCTGACTCCAGCTCTGACAGTAATGTAAAATGCAAAGTAGAACTAACCTTGTGTCTGAGGGCCTCCACTATCAGGTCTCTTCCTCCCCTGACGCTCTCCTCCTTTTTTGAAGCTTGAAAGGCATCCCCGATAACTGAGACCAGCACGTGAGACTGAAAAGTGTTTAGGAAATTCAAATTTCCAATATTAATATGAGTGATCTCCTGCTGAAACAACAACGATAAGCCACCGAATTGTTCCTGTAGAAAATGCATAGCTGTTGTGTTGTACTGGGAATACTCACAAACTTCTTGCTCTGGAACAGATAACAGTGGTTCATGTCTGCTGCAGGGTGTCTAGCCACAAATCCAAAGACTTTGGGTGAAGATGGCAGGACGGCACAGAAGGAAATGGTGGACAGAGGGCACGAGTACAACAAAAACTGAGTGTAGGAAAGACAACAAGAAGGTTAAAAGTAAGAATTCAAGGACAAAGAAAGCAAGTAATCACATATTTTGTATCCTTGGACTGGTGGTAACTAGTACACTTTCGTCACAGACCTTGGTTTTGTTTTCCAAGATGTCTATCCCACTCAGCGACAGGAAGACATCGACTTTGCTCTTCTTCGCTACCTTTTCTGAGGAGTATTTATCTGGTGTCTAGGGATGAGAGAGGATCGATTTACGTGTCATGTTTGTTACTGCATCTTTAAAGCCAACGTATTTAGTTAACAAGTTCATATAGAGCTCATATAGTGGTTATAAACTTGGTTTCCTACTAGAATACAAGTTTACTGATGTGCATCCAAGTCAGAAAGTGTAATGAACATCAACATGAAAATGATATAAATGGAAAGACTGCTTCCCTGTAAGGGGGAATAACCATAGACATATATATATATGGCTATGTATATATACATAGACGCCGCATTGGACGCTTCAGCCCGTTGCGCCGATACGTCAACGTGGGCGCCATATTGGCCCTGGCAAGACTGGCCTTTAACCCTATACTAGTGAACGGGGGAGCTGCCGTTTTTCTGGATAAAAAGCACTATAACGTCTACATTTCTCAACCGGTTTCAATGAGTTGTTATTATATTCAAGGGTTTATTAGCTTGAGTAGAAAAATAAAGTTTTGTCTCCAGTTACTTAGAATATCAATAGTTAAGCTATAATCGCTGCTAGACGCTCATCAGAGGAGTGTGTCTGAAATACTTACGTGATAGAAAATAATTCATCCTTATTTATCATGAGGAATTGTTAAAACTCATGTTTGTCAAGTATGGCGTTGGCTTATTTTCCTTTTTTAAGGTTAATACTTGTAGAGAGGTCCCTGTATAATATAATATAATATAATATAATGTAATGTACAATGAAATGTCTTCCTCCATTTTAGCGATCATGCTTTCAATCTATAGGCTACCCCTAACACTGCTACTGCAATTACTATTATGTACTCACTAATAAGAGCAATCAGAATAACAGGCAAATAGTAGTACATAAATAAATAATGGTAACAAATATTAGTATATATTATAGTTATGATCTGAATTTATTAAAATAATGGTGATAATACAGCAATTATAAAAAACAAAATAATCTCATAGCGTAATTGTTAACCAAGACAAGCCATCAGTTTTATTGTTTGCATTATTAGACAAATATCGTTTTTAATACGTATCGTACATTTCATGTTTTAATCACGATATCATGTTAGATATGAACATCAATAAGCTAACATTAACTTATATCGATTAGCTAACAACAACGAACGTTATCTAGCTCTTATCTGATGTTACAGAAGCAAACGTTTTGTAAAGATGTAACGTTAACTTGAACAGTTGATAATGTGAAAAATGCATAAAGGAAAATGTGATATGATAGTACTAGTTTTTAATAATTAGCTGATAATTGATTGAATCCCACCATATGGAAGGACAGACCTATGATCCATGAACCGGAAGCAGTGACGTTAACGTATTTAACAGTTTTTTGCCAAAATCTTTGGGAAAATAAAATAAAATCGTGACGTTAACTTAACGTTACTCCTCGTAGTGATAAACGTTTGAATATAAAACGACTCAGGAAAATCGGTTGAGAAATGTAGACGTTATAATGCTTTTTATCCAGAAAAACTGCAGCTCACCCGTTCACTTGTATGTGTTTACGGGTCTTGCCCTGTCCAATATGGCGCCCACGTTGACGTACGATCCAGGAGTCAATGCGGCGTCTATGTGTCTATGCGAATAACAGCAATTAAAATGGGATATGGGTGGTAGTTGCTGACCTTTAGGCTCTCAGCTGCTTCAGACAGGATCTGTAGTCCATCAGGGCGGACCACCTCAACTCGGCCCAGAAACTATAGTTTAGAGAAAGCAATACATATGAAGCAAAGTGAGAAATGGTGTATAAACAAGACTGAATATCCGCTGCTGTTCTTTACTGCCGTACATACAGTATATATCAGAAGTCAAGTCCATGACATGACAAACAGAGACAAATGAAACCAAGCACACGCTATTGTTCAACTACCATTATTAATCACAAGTATCCCACTTGAACTTTATTTTCCACATTCAGAATGAGATTTTTTAAGTTGTCAAAAATCTGTATTTACCTTTACTGGAAAGCAGATCTCATTGTCGTCCTCAATGTCACTCATTTTAACACTATCTGGTGCCAAACTAAACCCTACAGGCTGACGTAAAGATGAAAAATTAGACAGATATCAGGGGTACATACATTTGAATCATTAAAGAAATACTGTAAATTGATCTTGCCTGTGTACTTTATCCAGAGCGAATCGGCTATCTTATGGCTTTACTAACGGATGGGTGTAAAGTCTATCGGAGTTAATGAGTAACCGTCGTGTCTTCCTTATTGCTCTTTATCAGATATCAAGGGTGCCTAGATATGTCACTGATACGTCTGATCGCACAAGGATGTGAAAATGTAAAATCACCGTAGTGTCCTAAATGTAACTGCATGTTCAAGAGTCCTTAAGTTGATTTTTTTGACTTTTTGACTGCAGTGGGTAGAATTGGAGCAAATAGGATTAAAAAAAAAGTTATTTTTATAAGACGGTCACTATATGCTGACAGTAGTGCATGAGACAGTTAATTTAAAAAAAAAAAATTTCAGTTTAATCTGAAAAAAAAAAAATCATGTGTTTTATCCAGCGACTCCTGGTCTGTTTATCAGCCGGGATGTGAAAGAACGATCAGACCTGTTGCTGGTGTGAGTACATCCCAGTACAAAACACACAGGCATCGTAGCTTTAGAGAGAGAGACGTCACTACGCAACTTTTGGGTGTGTATTGTCTTTCTAATTACGTATTTTCACAACAAACCACAACTTTCTGGATTGCAAAATTATCTTTTAAATTGACAAACATCATATGTGTAATTCATGGTGCAATTCAAACAGGATCAAAAAATATTTGTCTCTCTCCGTCAACTACCGTTCATATTTTTTTCCAAAATAAGATCCCATGGCGGTCCACCATAAAGGGGCGGAACTTCGTCTCTCTATGGCATATGCAAGATTTCACAGACCAGAAAAAAACGACCAATCAGAGCCGAGCAGGAGCCTTGCCGTCTCTGAGCAGCTGTCAATCACTCGCGAACTCCGATCAAACGGTCAAACTAGGCAACGCTGATCAAATATGAATCAATATTATGTTACTGTAATGCCTATTTTTTGCATAAAATGTTTTCAAAAACATCTTGTAGTGTACTGTTTAGCTGTAAAATGAGACAGTTTGTGACAAGGCAGCCATGTTGAAATCAGTTGAGGAAATACCAAGCACCTCCCACCAGCCGGAGCAAACTTTCTCATTTTACAGCTAAACAGTACACTACAAGATGTTTCTGAAAGCATTTTATGTGAGAAATTACAGTAACAGAATATTGATTCATATTTGATCAGCGCTGCCTAGTTTGACCGTTTGATCGGAGTTCGCGAGTGATTGACAGCTGCCTCCGTTGAATGAACAGCCAATAGGAACGCTCTCTTTCTCTGAAATGACCTGTGATTGGTCAAAGTCTCCCGTCACGGGCTAGATTTTCTAAAGCCTAAAATCAGAGCCATGAGGAGGTGCAGAAGTCTAGTTTTCTCTCAGAACACTTGAATAACAATATGCTGAAAGGCTATTATGGAATTTTTGCCCAATGATGCCAAAAAATATTCTGCCTACTGCAGGTTTAAGGCTTAACTGTCATTTCTCGATAGATGGTCCGAGAAACAAATTTCTACATTACACTAGTTCAGGATTGCATGAATTTAAAGGATAACATGTTTTTTGGTGAGTTCCCACTGATACGGTGACTGCATCTGTTCAATGTAGGGTTCTTTTTTATGTTACGCTGTCTTGTCAGATGCTTTAAGAAGCATATTCTGACATTAAAAATGTCCAGATTTGTATGAATTTAAATGAAAACATGGTTATGGTGAGTTCCCACTAATACCATGGTCTTTGACTGGAGACAGCATTTGTTAATGTTGCCCAAATAAGGCCAATCATACTATGCTAAGCTGTTATTTCTTGCCACCAGATGCTTTGAGAAACAGATTTCTATGTTAAAATTGTATGAATTCACAGGATGAGGTTATTGGTGAGTTCCCTCTGATACTGTGACTAGACTCATGGATTTCAGTGTTCTTTCTTGTGTACAGATTCAAGTAATTGAATTGAATTTACACATGCTACACAGTTTAAAAAAATTAAGACATGTACTGTGGATTAACTGGGGAGAAAAAACAACAACAAAATAACTTCCATATCAACAGTATTTAATGTTCAAAGTGAATGCCACTTCATCAATGCTCAATCATATACTGTATAAATATCTTTGCATTAGCGAGTTCATATGTCAATGTGTCAATTATAAGCCAGTGAAAAGCATAATGGTCGTCACGCAATGATGGTCGAAGATGATGATCGATTATGGGTAGCCTAAAACAGACTGAGATTGAGATTGATTTCTGAATTATAGAAGTTTGATCAACTTTACAAACACACCTCAGACATAAAGTAATCAACCATGTTTTACAGGAAATGCAGGTTTTGTTCTCAACAAAGCAGACGAATGAAGATTTCAGTTGCTGATCAGTTGTACAAAAATAACCCCCCACACCTTTCAATGCCAATTACAGATCCCAAATCTTCACTACACATACCAGTCACCGAAACTTACTGCCATGAAAATAAAGCCAGAAATTTAGCTGCTGATTCTGAATACATCATCATGCTCACATCTGTTTGTTTTAGGCTCAATGTTGCTGCAGATGTGAGAAAAGGGATGGACAGACGGGCGGTCAGAGGACTCTGAAGTGAGCTGTAGATGTAAGTGAGAGCACAGAGAGAGATCCCTTTTTCAGCGTGCTTCGTGTGTACGATGGGGAGGAACAGCTGAGATGAACGATACCGTCCATTCAGATAGACACACATGAGATAGAGCTAGTCTTCATGATAAGGATAACATTAAGTGCCGACTCTGAGAGGCCCTTTTTTCCCCCCATTTTCCAAAAGCAAAACACACAAGGCTCTATTCCATCAGTGTCTATCTGCGTGGTCGGTGAAGCGACACGGTCGTCGTGGAGCGGAGTCTACGAGTCGTTGACGGACATGGTCTCCATGGCGTTGGGCAGGTTCTGGCCTCCCTGCGTCTTCTTCTTCCCTCCGTCCTGTTTCTTTGCTTTCTTGGACATCTCCTGATCAATAGGAGCGGGCTTAACGAACTTAATGATCTCTGTCAGACCTGGAGGTGAAAAAAAAAAATACATTTAAGCCCTCACACAAATACATAAATAAATAAAACAGGGCTGTGTATTGGCAAGAATCTGGCGATACAATACGTATCACGATACAGGGGTTACGATTCAATATATCGCGATACTGTAAGTTAAGGCGATATATTGCGATTTTTATAAATTCAATTTTAGGAAAACTGTCATAGTATAAAGAACACACCGCCATATGCATAAAATCTGAGTAATAAAGTTGACTTTTTTATGCAATCAGAACAGTGGGATCTGCATTTGTATTTATTAAAGTCCCTGTAACATCCAACATCATAGCATTCATTTCGGAGGGCACATCCACTGAGAGGGCGCATCTCTTTGCAAATGAAATAAAGTATTGACTTAACTGTAAACTATTAATTAAAAATCGGTCACAAATTATAATATCGCGATATTCGATTGTTTTCCGATACTTTCTTACACCCCTAGAATAAAACAAACAAAAAGCAAAGCAAAGGAAACACCGCTAAACTATTTAACTGTGACAGTGCTTAAAGGAATAGTTCAACATTTTGGAAATACAATTGGCTTTCTTTAGTTTAGATGAGAAGATGGGTACCACTCAACACCTCACTGAGTATGACGCTACAGCCAGCAGCCGGTTAGCTTAGCTTAGCTTAGCTTAGCACAAAGACGGCTGCTTCTCATTTCTATTTGCGTGTGGAATAAACAAACGTGTTCAGTATATAACTTGTTGATTAGTCAAATTAAGAGGTGCTGGTGGGTGGATTTTTTTTTTAAACTTTGGACGGAGCCAGGCTAGCTGTTTGTTTTATGCTAAGCTAAGCTAGGTGGCAGTAGCATCATAGTTAGCGTACAGACATGAGAGTGGTATTCATCTTGTCATCTATTTCTTGGCAAGAAAGCAAATAGGCGCATTTCCAGCTAGAATTACCGCCTCGCGGTAGAGTATGTTGCAGTTCACGTCCATGTCTATTCAAAATGTCGTCACTTCATCATTTTTCCTATTAAACATTTGTGTGAAATTGTCATAATTAGCATGTGAATTCTTGAGTTATGGCCAAAGACGTGTTTTGTGAGGTCACAGTGACCCCTCTCTTTGACAGATATTGCGTTCACAAGAATGGTACGGACAGACGAACTACCCGATGTCACTGTTCCTTTAAGGAGGTTGAATACCAAGCATATTTATTTCTGTACAAACTGCTACGTACAGCATTACAGGTATTTTATCTGTTTCAAAGTAGAGACATTCCTTTGCTGAAGAGAGTTGCACAACACTGCTCAAGTCAGAGTATTTGCAATCAACAAACAGTCGGCGTAAACACGAAGGTAACAAAGGTTACAATGATGATTGATTCCGCATTTCATCAAAAATACATCTTTTGTAGTCAAATGATTTTTTTTCTCCCCCATGATTACATCACTTTTCACTATTAGGTCAAGACATTTGTTCGTCTCAACCACAGTTTACACGTCTGAAATCAATTCAGAAACTCTGCCGAGTTTATTTTAGAGTCAAATATTTACATGTACTCACCTTTAGGTCTAAAATTACACCAGAATTATGTACTTTGTAAAACAACTTCCTCCTAATTATTCACTTTGGCCTGTATTTCTTCATTAGCATCTATTTATTGTTTTGAATGAACACACACCAGATGATGTAACCACTCAGCGCAGCTTACCAGGAGGCATGAACTGCTTGAGCACCTCTGGAATAACGATGCCTTCTTCGGTTTGGTAATTCTCCAGGATGGCGCACATCACACGAGTGGTGGCACACATGGTTGCGTTCAACATGTGCACAAACTCGGCCTGCGTAACATACAGAGAGAGACGAAGTGTGTTTAGAGTATGCAGCCACAGAAGAGATTAAAACCTCTAGCGTATTCTGGAATTAAATTAACAGCCACAGGTGGCATCATGGAACAGATCTGCGACGGGCTGCGCGGCAGCGTTGGAACGGAGCGCTCACCTTGTCCATCATCTTCTTGGTCTGTCCGAAGCGGATGCGGAGGCGCCTGGCCTGGTAGTCGGTGCAGTTTGAGCAGGAGACCAGCTCTCTGAAGGCACTAGAGCCAGGAAACCAGGCCTCCAGATCCAGCTTCTTACTGGCTGCATGATTTAGGGCACCTATGACGACATACAGTAGCAAGTAGCAAGTAGTTAAATTACGCACTGCGGCATGGCCTGTCAGACACTAATGGCTCCGTTAAGCCGCTTATAAAAAAAACATAATAAACCATTTTTGCTGATGTTCAACAGTGTGCATTTATTCTTTTCTTATAAATCTTAGTTAGGTGGACCTACGAAGACCCATTTACATTACTAATGCAATACAAGTTGGATTTAGTGCCGTGACGCTGTCGGCACAGGTTGCTGATGTAGGCTACTTTTTTATTTCCCAGGTCATAAGGACAAATGCCGGGGGGGTGGAGGGGGGGATCGGGTCTAAAATCGGCTTGTGTAGTGTGTACCTGGCATTAGCGTGTGTCGGACCTACCTGAGACGATGTTGACAATGCGATAAGGAATTCCGAGTGACTGGTAGAACTCTTCTGCCGTCCCGATCATCTCATCCATCATCTCCCATGATTTGCCGTCATGTGGGGAGGCATAGACGAACTGCTCAATCTACAAAACAAAAAAGGTAAATCAATTATGTACCCCAAAACCCTAACCCAATTTTTTAATAACTTCATTAATCTGATAATTAGATAAGTTATAACAAAAAGTGGCCATTTATTTATTTGAATGTTGTATTTCACTGACAAGTATAAACCACTGCTGCTTTCGTCCCACAACTGACCTTCTCGAACTGGTGCACCCTGAAGATCCCGCGGGTGTCCCGGCCGTGGGAGCCCACTTCCTGTCTGAAGCAGGTGGAGAAGCCGGCGTAGCGGACGGGCAGGTCCTCGGGTTTGAGCCACTCGTCCCTCAGGAAGGCTGCGATGGGCTGCTCGGAGGTGGCGATGAGGTACTTCTCATCTATGGCGCTGTCGTCTGACTTCTCGCTGCTCTTTCCGATGACCTGGAGTAAAGGCGTACCGAGGTTGAGAAGGGGGAAAGCTGGACAGGAATCAATTTCCAGGGTTTGCACAGTCATGAAAAACCTTGAAAGGTCATTGAATTTAAAATTACATTTTTCCATATTGTCATATCTTGGCCTATCGCAGATATATCGGTATCGGCGTACATGTTGTCCGATTTGCACTGATATGAAAACTTTTTTTTACGAGAATATAATGCAGGAAAAGATCCTTGTGCAATTCAGAAATGGTGTCGTGACATAGTTTGTACAGCAGAGTGCGCTCTGACTCACAATACTGTGGAAAGCAGCTCTCAGTGATGTCAACCCTATGCCACTCAACACAGCAAAATACATCAGGAGTCAAATGGTAAATGGACTTGCTTAGCGGTCGCTGTGCCTTTTCTCTCACTGCAGGAAGGGACGGATGCCGGCGCGACTGTCAACCGGGGCGTACTGTCCTCGGCGCGGCGATGTCGCCAACACCCGGCCCATCTAAAAACACGGACCCGACTTTTTTTTTGTCGCGTCATCACCATTCATATCTATACAACCGATGTGTTTAGAATTAAATTGTTTACTAGCACAGAACGGTGTTTACAAGAGCACAAAGTTCTTCATCGATCTAGCCTCTTAATTTTGCTTTCAAAGTGCACCAGATTGATGCATTTAACTTTAAAATGTAGGCTACAAAAATGTTCTTTCTGAATGCATGACGTTTCCAAAGTCAATGAGTAAAATAACTGTGATCTCAATATTGACCAAAAATAATCGTGATTACGATTTTTGCCATAATCAAGCAGCCCTAGTGTAAGCTCTTGTTAACAAGTGGAATAAACACAGAGCAGAATCGCTACCCGCGTTCAAAAGCATGTGGACACCTCAACATCCAAAACAATGGTTTTAATACGGTTGGTGTTTGATTTTCAAACTACATGAAATAATTTCATGTCATTTGTATCCTGCTCAATGTTGCAATAAGCAGGACTGTGCAGGACAGAAAATCCCTCTTCACAGTTGAGGTTTAACTCCAGTCAGATCCATGACAACACCTCAAGTCAAGTTAAATACAAGTTAACAGGAAAAGCTTCAGTACCTTGTAAAGCTCATCGTCAAATTGGCTGAGCTGGGCTACTTCCTGCATGACCTCTTTCCTCATGAAGAACGGCGTGTAGAGCGGGGTGTAATTCTTGCTGTGGAGGATCCTTAAGGCGTAATTGATCAGAGCCTGCTCCAGGAACACCAGCGGGCCCTGAACACAACGGACGAGAAGAAACTCACTTAACGGCTGGTTTCTTAATTTGCAGGAAGGAAAAAGGGCAGTTGCAGTTCTTCTTTGGATGCAAATTAAATGTCTTATTTTACTTGTGTATGTCCTGCATGCGTTGGCTATTATATATTTGCACTCACCTTCAGAAAGTAACCTCGGCTCCCAGCCACAACAGCTCCCCTCTCTCCATCAAAGCCATCGATCATGACCACCAGGTCGACGTGGGAGTACTTCTTCTGGACGCTGCAGTCGCCCCAGGTACGCTCCACCTTGTTGTCTGCATCCTGTCAGGAGGAAACCAGAGCAAGTATTACATTAAGATGATTAGTTGACTGACAGAAAGTCAATCTGCAACAATTTATTAATAATGAATTAATTAAATTAGTTATTTATCTAAAAAGAATGCCAACGCAAACTGTCTGATCAAATATGAATCAATATTCTGTTACTGTAATGTCTATTTCTCGCCTCAAATGTTGTCAGAAACATCTTGTAGTGTACTGTTTAGCTGTAAAATGAGAATGTTTATGGCATTACAGTAACAGAATATGAATTCATATTTGATCAGCGCTGCCTAGTTTGACCGTTTGATCGGAGTTAGCAAGTGATTGGCAGCTGCCTCCGTTGAACGAACAGCCAATAGGAACGCTCTTTCTCTCTAAAATGACCTGTGATTGGCCAAAGTCTCCCGTCATGGGCTAGATTTTTTAAACATTTTAGTAGGACGTGATAATTGCTGGATCATGTGTTATCTAATCCACTTCATTTGTGAAGATCATGTCAATCAATGTGACAATACTGATGGATTTACAGCTACTTCATGTGTATTCTTAAATCCAAGTAATGTAATCGGCTCCTACTTTAACCAGCCAGTATCCAGCCACTCACCTCATCGTTGCTGATGGGTACAGATGGGTGCAGAAGGTTGCCGATCTCCCTCAGGTACTCGAAGCGCTCTGCCTCCAGCTTTATCCTCTCACCGTCACCTTTCTCCACCGCCTCGTCCACTAACAATCGCACCTTCTTGATCTGGGTTACCGTCAGGGGCTGACACAGAAAAATTAAAAAGTGCAAACAAGTAAGAAAAAGCAAAGAGGTATTAAGAAATGTATGTTTTCTATCTGTCCTTTCAGATATTTGTAACAACTAGGGGTGGGAAAAAAATCAATTCACCTATGTATCGCGATTTTTAAATCAATTTTTTTAATGCCAGAATCTATATATTTGCTTCATTTGAGTCTATGCAGAGGTAAAAGGAAGATACCGCTTTTTGTTGTTGTAGCCTGAGTAACTCATCATCTCAGTTCCGTATCCGTCAACCAAAACAAATCAGCCAGCCGCCGCGAACCGCAGTAGAAAACGGCGGAGGGTCCGTGTGGATACGACCTGCACTCTCGCATGTTAAATCCAACGTGGTAAACACTACACATCGATTAAAGTATGGAAACACTTTGGATTTCACACATTGCAGGAAAAGCAGAGCTAGACATCACGGCTAAAGCTGCATGCTAACTCTGTCATGGACAGGAAACGCTATCGTATCATAATGTGCAGTCAAGCCGGCCGTCACTCGCATCTCCGTGGTCGAATGGGCCGATGCTACAACTGTAGAGCACCCATATACTGACATTTATGTTAAATGCATTCAAAGGGCCCCGATGGAGCTGATCATGGATGTATAAAGAGAACGGAGCTGACTGGAGAGCTAGCGACGGACTTGGCGAAGTTAGCAGAAGTATACACGTGTGACTACGTCCGGTTTTCAAAATAAGGTGTTTACAAAGGGAACTGTATATACAAAAAATACATATATAGAAATAAGACTGATTGGATTATATTAACCAGAAGTATAAAACATTACATTTCCCTTATAAATTAAAAAAAAAAAAATACCACTAATTTGTGAGGGAAATGTCTTTTTTCTTTGATTTTTGGGTTGCTGGAAATTTTTTTATAAATAATGCCCGACAATGACTGATATATTTGACTTCAGGACATCTCTGACTACATACATGCTGAAAAACAAACATTTTTAATGTGTCAATTTTGATATTTTCCAAAATAAAAGTCCCTAGAAGTGTATGATTCAACTTTTTCCCATGGTCCAGTGTTAAAAAAGTTATAAATCGCAATGTCGCAATAAATCGCAATACATATCGAATCGCCACCCAAGTATCGTGATAGTATCGAATCGGGAGATAGGTGAATCGTCCCAGCCCTAGTAACAACATGCAAAAACGCTGCCATACAGGTGGGGATAAGCGACTTAGTGCACAGACAGTCATACCGATAGTGTGTCAGCTGTTAGAGACTCCACGTTCTGGGCTTCTTCCGGTAAAGACTCATCGTCCCCAACAGGTTCCTTCCTCTGCATTCACAACACAGAAAGGTGTTAAAAGAAAGTAAAAATACAAAAATAAAACTCCCTCTCGGGTCTGGTTAGTGGACACTTAACTGACAGTAATATTTCTCCTGTCTTCACTCTAAATTAACCTGTTCAGTCATTTAGTATCCTGATGATGGTTCCGTACCTTCATTTTCTCCCCAATGCTCTTGCTGCAGAGGTTCTTAGCTTTGTTCAGGTTGTCTGCAGTGAAGCGGCCTGTCAGGGGGGGGGTAAATCACAGTCAGTCAGTGCATGGGACTGTGCTTATGAGTATGTGTGTGTGTGTGTGTGTGTGTGTGTGAACTGCTGCAGTAGCAGGACTAGTAACCTGGTGACAGGTGCTCCTGTCAGAAGCCTCTCTTAAAGAGCTCTCATCATATTTACTTTCAGAAAAGATTATGTTTAATCTAAAAAAAAAAACCATGGCTCTTTGATAAATTCTGGGGTGACTTTGTAACCTTTTTACATACTGGTACTTCTCTTAATGGTGTTGTTCATGGTCAGACCGTTTAAGAGAATATACTGCATGTATGTAGCTTGTCTATCTCTTGTACTACTATTACTTCTGAAATTCTCTCTCTTTATTTGTTTATCTATATATGTATATATATATATGTATATATATATATATACATATATATATATATATGTATATATATATGAATATATATGTTCTTTCTTCCTTTTCTATTATTTTTTACTTTCTCCATTTTTTTTTTTTACTTATTTATTTT
>CAKAKR010067147.1:0-66492 GCA_916700685.1 Adelosebastes latens | reverse complement strand
CTTCGGATGTCATCAATGACGTCATTGGTCTAAAACGATACAAGCCTCGATACGCGCATCGCAGGAAACTTCCTGGATTACTCGACACACGCTCCGAAGCCTCGGCACAGCACGTAACATCACTACAAAAGAGCTTGCTATCAAACCTGCGCTGGCTCTAAACATCCAGCGACGCCCCCTTCACCTATTAGCATAGACAGCTAACGCTAACTACGGTTGCTAACACTCAGTCCGCAGTAACGGTAGCTAGGTAGCTGGTAGACATTTCAACAGCCGAGGGGGCCAGGATGCAAGAGGATTATTTGTGAGGAACGATCCCCATCCACGGTAAGTCACTAACCGGAACAGTTGACAGTTGGGCTACAGTAGCTAGCTAGCTAACGTTAGCATCCAGTCTAAGGTAACTTCACTGGAAGGCTAAGTTAGTTAGCTTGTAGTTAGCTTTAGCATTCATGGATTCGTCCCCAGTCAGTGCGTTGTCATGCCAATCAGGACCTGTAAAGTTACAGCCAGTTAACGTTAACACAAGGATGAGGACTTAAGAGTGATGTAAGATACGTTAGCTAAGATATATATAACGTTAGAGGCTGAAGTTATAACGTTGGACAGCTTGATGACACGCTCCTAAAACACTAGCTATGTTATTTAACGCTAGATTAACGTCATAGATTTCAGCTGGATGTGTCTGTGTCGCTTTTCAATTTGGGTTTGTGTCACATTTAGTAAGTTACCCGATGTTTAAACTAGTTCAAGAAGACCTTCAGACCATACCTATAGTGTTACCTTGAAACTGTGTGAAAGGTCATATCAGAGTAATGGCCTCCGGGCGCTCAGCTTCACCACACAGGTCTCACCACAGAGGTGGACACCGTCACAAATTCAGGTATAGCTAAAATCTTTCGCAGTCCAATAAAACAGGTAGTTAAAACGTTATTGTTTTTCTTTAAGTTTATGCTGACATTGTCAGAGAGCTGTCAGTCTATGGTAGTTTCTGAGGCCTCAGTTTGTGTTGGACTATACTGTTTAGGCTTTCCTTTTGTTTTGGTAAATGGACTTGCACTTATATAGCACCTTTCTAGTCTTCCGTCCACTCAAAGCGCTTTACACTACATGTCAGCATTCACCCATTCACACACACACATTCATACAGTGATAGTAGAGGATGTATCCAGCATTTTAGGGAGCTTGACTCATACTAGGGCGTCTCATCCTCTGCTGCTTTGACTTTAAACTTGTTTTTTATCTCTCTTATGAGTGCCCCAACTTTATGAAAGGGCAATACTAAATCAGTGAGTGGAGTAGCCTTTTAAGATTAGGAATAAAGGTCAGCATGTCCCATCTTGTGCTTCAAGTCAGCATTGATTATTTCAATATTCAAGCTAGGAACTTTACCAAGTCTTTGGAGTTGTAAATGGCAAATGGACTTGCATTTATATAGCACCTTTCTTGTCTTCTGACCACTCAAAGCGCTTTATACTACATGTCAGCATTCACACACACACATTCAAACACTGATGGCAGAGGCTGCCATGCAAGGTGCCAACCTGCCTATCAGGATCTAATCTAAATACTCATTCACACACGATGGCTCAGCCTTCAGGAGCAATTTGGGGTTCAAGTATCTTGCTCAAGGACACTTCAACATGTAGAGGAGCTGGGGATCGAACCCTTCCGATTGGTGGACGACCTGCTCTGCCTCTGAGCCACAGCCGCTCTTGTCCACTCAGTATATGTTTCGATGCATGAAGTACTAAAGAATATGCAGGAAGTGGATCATGCAGATTCCCGAGGAGGAAGCTAACATGAAAAAATTACACAACAATACAAAAATATTTGATATTTGAATTGGAAACCAAAACAAGCTATTGAATTACAGAAGGTTAAAACTGGCAGTATCTTATCTTTTTTATTATCATGTACAATTCCCCTGAAGTAGAATGGGTAAGCATAAAAAAGAGATACCTAAAATAGACACCTAAACTGAAATTAAATTCCTGGCTAAGCCATTAAAATACAGATTCATCTTCCAGCTACAACCAGGTAGTGTTCTGAATGCTGAAAGTTGGTGATGGACTGGTTACCTCCAGTACTGATGTATATTATTGTTGGGTGTGTAAAATTGTAGTTTGGACAACGCTACTTTAAGCAGTTTGTCAATCCAGTCTACAGTGAGATGGTGAAGGTATTTAAAATAGATATCACATTTGCCCTACTAAATGTTTGTGTCTCATTTTCTTTCACTACGAGTGGATTTCAGATTTCAGTTTTGACACTTTTGCCAGACATGCTTCTAAGGGTGTTTTTGATGTCCCCTGTCCAGTGCCATGTCTCTGGTTTTCCCAAGACCCAACAGCAACGCAGTCCACGGCAAGAAGGATAAGAGACTGATGGCGGAAGTGAATGCATCGCCGCTCAAGCATTTTGTCACAGCAAAGAAGAAGATCAACGGGATCTTTGAACAGTTGGGGGCCTACATCAAGGAGAGCGCTTCGTTTCTAGATGGTACCCTCCCGCCTGCATTTGCTCTCTAACGCCTTCCACACGTGCACTATTGCATTATGATAATCTGAAGGCAATTTAACATGTTGGTCTCATATCTGAATAAGTTACCGGGTGACTTGTATCAATCAATCATTTATCATTTATTAATGACCACACGACTGAGGTTGGTGGAATTTGCTTTTCACAATACAGCAGTGTCGATAACATTAAAACACTTAGACATCACATTAGACACACGACTAACACAACAGACATTATTCACATTTTACCGCAAGATGAAATTCACAGACTCTATTTACAAAGGTTTTAAGTGCAGTGCTTCTGTCATTGTTAGTGAGAAGTGTTCAGAGTTCTTATTGCAGTGGGGGAAAACTTTTTATGATTTGATAATGATAATGATTTGGCAGGCACAGCTGCAATCTTACTAGGTCGGACATGTAGTAATATTTCCGTATCGCTTTCAACACAGCACAACAAGTCTGAATTAAATGCAATGGGGATGTCACGATACCAGAAATCTAGCAGTCGATACCAATACCAGTGAATTTCCACGATTCTCGATACCCAATTGGATACCACGGTAAAAAAAAAAGAGGAAAATTATGAGACTTTATTCCTCAGGTATAGCTCAATGACTGTAAGAAAACAGCCGAGGTTGTACACACACTCTCTCTATATATATATCCTCAGATTGCAAGCAGTAGTTCAAATTCACTGACATGGTGACAGACAATTAGACCATTAAATATTTATTTAAAATGCTAATGTTATATTTTGATGACGGATGACACAGACCGGTTAGGACGATAGCCTACTACTACTACGAGCTATGGTTACATTACGTTAGCCAAAACACGGTAGCCTTCAGCGTTTTGCCATTCCAAGCGTTGTATGGAACATACTTGGCTACAAAACAATGCCAGCTGTCTCAAACAAAAATAATGGTGACATGTAGGCTATATCAGGATAAAGATAACAAGTGTAACAAGTAGTTGTTAATTTAACGTTAACATGAATTGAAACTCGCTCACCGCTGCTTGCAAAATAATTTCTGTTTCCTCTGGGACCTGCATGAATCTGGCATGAAACATTCATTATGATATCAGTCTGAAAACATGCCAAATCTGATATATAGTTTGGTATGATACTGCCAGACTACAGAGGCTTATCTATGGAAACTCCACATACTGTATAACCGTAATGATTGACCTCTGTTCAATGACCTCCGCATGTTAGATACCTACAAAAATGAAGAGCTGGACCCGGTCACCACAGAGGAGCAGGTCCAGGAGGTCCGGGGTTACCTCGCCAAGGTGGCAGGGATTGGAGAAGTGCTCGCCCGCAGGCATATGAAGGTGGTCTTCTTTGGGAGGTATGTCTATCTGTTTCTTAGCCTCTCTCTCTCTCTCTCATTTGAGAACTTCCTTTATCTATAATGAATCAAAATGACTTGGGTTTTATTACATTGAAAATCAGCATAATATGTGACCTTTAAACTAATCCAATTCTGTGTAGCTGTAAAAAAAATCTACAAATGTTAAATTTGACCTGATAGAGAAGAGGATTAAAAATCAACTCAAAGTAAAGCTTTGGCATTGCTGACAGGCCTGTCATTTGTTCTATAGGACCAGTAATGGAAAGAGCTCAGTGATCAATGCCATGCTGTGCGACAAGGTGCTGCCGTCTGGAATAGGACACACTACCAACTGCTTCCTGAGGGTGGAGGGCACAGATGGCAATGAGGCCTTCCTCCTCACTGAAGGCTCTGAGGAGAAGAAGAGCATAAAGGTCAGCAGAGCTCACTGATCATGCAGGTCAAATTGTCTCCATTCCAAAACACCATACCTCAACAACTCCAGTCTGTAGAAGTGGAACGTTGGTCTTTGCTGTGAATGTGAACTCATCTGATGCTGATGTTGTGTCCGTTTACAGACGGTGAACCAGCTGGCCCACGCTCTCCACCAGGATGAGAACCTTGATGCCGGCAGCTTGGTCTGCGTCATGTGGCCTAAAGTCAAGTGTGCTCTGCTCAGGGATGATCTGGTGTTGTTGGACAGGTCAGACACAAGTCAACACTATTTAATCAACAAATCATTTCCATCACCTGTTTTGTCACATGAGCTTTTTTTTGTGGCAAAAGGCAAACAAATGACTCTTATTAAGCTGGCATATGCATGCTATTATTACACACTTATTATGCTCATGCTCCAATGGTGGAATAAAAATAGCAATACTAATCAATTCAATTTATTTTTATATAGCGTGAAATCATAACAAAAGTTATTTTCGAGACGCTTTTCATATAGAGCAGGTCTAGACCGTACTCTATAAGCTAACTACAAAACATAATTATAGTATATTTGATAGGGCTGTCCTAGTTAACGTGATAATAACACGTTAACGTAAATTCGGTTGTAGTGGGCTCAGTTTTAAAGCTAGAGAGTAGATACTGGCATCATATGACACTAGAAAACCTAAGGAATCCATTGGTACCAACCATGTCATATTAGCGAAGGAGGCTAAATAACGCTCCAAACTGGCGCTAAATTTTGACGAGGAAAATCTGGCATGGCCTTTTTCAAAGGGGTCCCTTCACCTCTGACCTCTAGTTATGTGAATGTAAATGGGTTCTATGGGTACCCACCAGTCTCCCCATTACAGACATGCCCACTTTATGATAATCACATGCAGTTTGGGGGCAAGTCATAGTCAAGTCAGCACACTGACACACTAACAGCTTTGTTGCCTGTTGGGCTGCAGTTTGCCATGTTATGATTTGAGCATATTTCTTTATGCTAAATGCAGTACCTGTGAGGATTTCGGGACAATATTTGTCATTGTTTTGTGTTGTTAATTGGTTTCCCAAAATAATTATATACATTTGCATTAAGCAAGCATATTTGCCAAATCCCGTGTTGATAATAGTATTAAATACTTGACAAATCTCCCTTTACGGTACATTTTGAACAGATAAAAAATGTGCGATTCATTTGTGATTAATCCCGATTAACTATGGACAATCATGTGATTTATCGCGACTAAATATTTTAATCGATTGACAGCCCTAATATTTGAAAATGAATCAAGAGTTAAAATTGGTAGTAGTAGTAGTAATTAGTGATATCACGATACCAGAAATTTAGTAGTCGATACCAATACCAGTGAAATATCACAATTCGATACCAATTTGATACCACTGTTAAAAACAAAAATAAAGCAATAAATCCCATGTACTCCAACATCCACTCCTTTATTACAGTTTGCATTCTGGTTTTTGTTAGGAAGTTAAACAGGTCATAATTCCCTCTCTAATATCTATTTTATATTGCTGTGAAAACATCTCTCCTCTCTCCTTCAAACAACTGGATTTATTCAAGTTTCTTGCCAAAAACTACATTTTACAAGATTACATTTGAACACATCATGATAATGTTAGAATTTACCTTCGCCCAAAACTAACTTTTTACACACTTAAGCAGCACAGTTCTGCACGGAACAAACTTCTAATGTTGACTAGCTCTCGTCCTGCCGATTTCGACCTGGATTTGTTGTTCGCAATGTAACATCATCAGGGAAAAAAAAATAAGGTGCGTCCCCTGGAAGCGTAGATAGTGAGTCCCAAACACATTTTCTGTTGTCCCTGGGACGATGAGCAGAGGGACTGCTGTTTGCTTATTTTACTTTCTGTTTCCCCCTCCAGCCCAGGTATCGATGTTACCACAGAACTGGACAGCTGGATCGACAAGTTCTGCCTGGATGCTGATGTATTTGTTCTGGTGGCAAACTCTGAGTCCACACTGATGCAGACGGTGAGACATGACAGCTGCGTGTGTCATTCTAGACGGAGCCAGTATGTTTAAAAAGAGCGAGTGGTCTCTGAAGAATCTGTAGTTTGAGACAGATTCTGTCAGTCAGCTCCAGAACTAAGTGAACTGCTGTATGATGATATAGTGGAATAATCTGCAGGACTGTAAGGGGCCATGTCCACCATGTGTTTTGTGGTAAGCTTTTTGTCCCGCCCCACCTCCACTGTGATTGGACGTCTGAGTAAAAAGTGACAGTGACGAGCATAGCGTTTTACCCAAAGTTGAACATTTTTCTACTCTTGGATACCAGAAAAAAAAACATACATGCAGCAGTTCGGCACCGAATAGACGCTCAGCGCCTCGTCACACTGCTGCCATTTTTACCATTAGTGTAAATATGCGGCGCTCCCATTGCAAAGCATTAAAAAAATACGCTGACATCAGGAAAAAAGCTTTGGTGGACACAGCCCCTAAATTTGCTAATGCAAATTTTTTAAATGTATGATGTCTTTTAAAACGGTTGTAAATGATGTCTTCCTACAGGAGAAGTCCTTCTTTCACAAGGTCAATGAGCGGCTCTCCAGCCCCAACATTTTCATCCTCAACAACCGCTGGGACGCCTCAGCCTCAGAACCTGAATACATGGAGGAGGTCAGTCAGCTTCACTCTGGCAAAGTGTCTACACCTGGGAACACACACACAGAAATTTAAAATGTGCCACCATATTTAACATTTTGTATAGTGTAGGGACGTCATGAGAACAGATACTTCAAGGTGATTCCAAAATTATGAAAACGTGACGGTACTCATATTTCTAAAGTACCACGGGCACCGTAGGTATCGGGGGGTTCATGACTAATGGCGTCCCGTCATCCTGGGGAGGTGAGGACAATAGAAAATGTGTTTTGGGTGCAGTAAACTCACTATTGATACATCCAGGGCACACCTATTTTTCCCTGATAATGCTACATTATGAACAACAAATACGTGTTGAAATCTGACTCCCTGAAAAATGTCCTGATCTAAATGCGGCAATAAATCCAACAGAAATCAAAATAAAAGGCAGGACAACACAAACTATTACAATTTCAGCACCTCTAAATGGATAGTGTTTTGAATTGCAGCACCAAAAGCTCATGGAAAGCACCTCTTGTATTTCACGCCATATTACATTTTTTTTTTTTCTTAAAAATTAACCGCTTAGTATCCGGTTAATGGGTGTCGGGCTATTGAAAGCAAAATTAACAAAAACTGACATCCCTAATTCCTGGGTATCCTCGCACCTAGAGCTTCCTCCTTGCATCTGTGAGTAGTACTTTATAGTCTTTAAAGGTTCCCATATGATATCCAGAGCATTAATATAGCGGCAAACAGCTACTTGCTATGTAAAGATATAGAGGAGTAACGTCTACCTGAGCAGAGAACTAAGTCACTCTCCTTCTGTGTGTGTTGTAATCCGAGCTTCTCTGTGCTTTGTTTACATAACTGAGCCTGCAGCGCGTGCCTTTTAGCGAATGTGAGCGTGCCCCACGGGCTTGCTCATGGCCACCGCTCTGCACTGCTCTCATATGGTGGTTACAGCTGATAACGTTCAACATCGTTGCGTAAACGTAGTGTTAACCCTCCGGTTCCTCCCCCCCAGGTAAACACTGATAGCTCTGTCAGCACTGTTGCCATTGTTTGCACTGTTAGCACCGTTAGCTGCAAGCCAGCGGCTCAGCTGCTGCCATGTTGAGAGCAGTGTGGAGGCAACAGATAGGCTCTGAATATCGAATTAGCACCTTTTAAAGATGATGGACCTTATTAAAGTGTTCATTAGTACCCAGAGAGAGCAGACTAAAACGTGAGGTCATTACTATACAGTCCAAATTCTTGATAAGAGGAAAGTATCGGTACAACACGGAACACTATTAACCTGTTGCTGACTCAGCAGTAGCCTTAGATTAGGTGAACAGCTTAGATGGTATTAATTTTCTCTACACTCCATCTGGTCTGCTGGAAGTGACCCGAGGATCACCTCCTGCTTCACAGGCCTCTGCACGTCCTGACTAATATCCTGTATCCAATTTTAAAGCCTTCTCAGTGACCCCCGGTGTTATCTAACCTTGTTGATAATACAGTTAACAGGTTTTATTTGCCCAGATTTGAAAATATCTGCAGTTGAGACATTTGTTTTTGGTTCATTCACAGGTTGTTGAATGAATAGGCTGAAAGCAACACACATATACGACAACAGTTTACTGCCAGATTGTTTAATCTTTCTTAACATTTTTCCCTCAAACAAAAATATATGGCAGCAGCTTGGTGGCTCAGCGGTTCCCATCGTTGCTCTACAATAATAAACAAAGTGCATTGTTGTTGTTGTTGTTGTGTCAGGTCCGCAGGCAGCATATGGACCGCTGCACCAATTTCCTAGTGGATGAGCTGGGTGTGGTGGACCGAGCCCAGGCCAGTGACCGCATCTTCTTCGTCTCTGCCAAAGAAGTACTTCAGGCTCGTGTGCAGAAGGCTCAAGGAATGCCCGAAGGAGGTGGGGATGCTAGTCAGTCAGTCATCGCAATGGGCTGGGACGATACACCCGTCTTTCGATTCTATACTATCACGATACTTGGCTGCCGATTCGATAAGTATTGTGATTCTACAAGAGTTGCGATTCGATATTGCGAAGTCAAATATATCAGTCATTGTCAGGAATTATTTATTACATTTTTTCCAGCAACCTAAAAATCAAAGAATAAAGACATTTCCCTCACAAATTAGTTGAATTTTTTTTAATTTATAAGGGACATGTAATGTTTTCTCTTTGTTAACACCTTATTTTGAAAACCGTACGTAGTCACACGTGT
Source organism: Adelosebastes latens (assembly GCA_916700685.1). NCBI lineage: Eukaryota > Metazoa > Chordata > Actinopteri > Perciformes > Sebastidae > Adelosebastes > Adelosebastes latens. The sequence goes on along the minus strand of CAKAKR010067147.1, from coordinate 57,338 downwards.
ATACTTCCGCTAACTTCGCCAAGTCCTTTTCTAGCTCTCTCCTGTCTGCTCCGTTCTCTTTATCCATCCATGGTCAGCTCCATCGGGGCCGTTTGAATGCATTTAACATAAATGTCAGTATGTGGGTGCGCTACAGCGTCGGCCGATTTGACCACGGAGATGCGAGTGACGGCTGGCTTGACCGCACGTTACCACGATAGGATAACGTTTCCTGTCCATGACAGAGTTAGCATGCAGCTTAAGCCGTGATGTCTAGCTCTGCTTTTCCTGCAATGTGTATACTTTACTGGATGTGTAGTGTTTACCACTTTGGATTTAAAATGTGAGGGTGCAGGTCTTATCCACGCCGACCCTTTTCGTTTCGGCTCGCGGTGGCCGGCTGGTTTGTTTCGGTCGGAGGATACGGAACGGATATGACGTCACGTTACTTAGACGACAATAATAAAAGCAGTAACTTCCTTTTACCTCTGCATAGACTCAAAAATGAGGCAAATATATATTGATTCTGGCATTAAAAAATCTATTTCAAAATCGTAAAAAAAAAAAGAAGAAGAAAATCGCGATGCATAGGCAAATCGTTTTTTGCCCCCAACCATACATTGCGAGCTACACATGGATAATGCATACCATAGCTTTGAAAAGACCACATTAAATGTTGACTGTGTGGAAAAATAATCTACAGTGTTCTACAGTATTACATTTTGTTGTCTTGTTTCAGGTGGAGCTCTTGCAGAGGGATTTCAAGCCAGAATGTTTGAGTTCCAAAACTTCGAGAGGCGATTTGAGGTAAGATCCTCGTACGTGTAACAGCTGGGAATAAGGTTTTAATGGGTCACAGATTTGAATACTCAGATTAATTTATAAGTAAAGTCATCTACCAGTTATTTCAGCCGAACTTAGAGTAGTGAGGTTTCCACTGAATCATGTAACCTATCCATTGTTCTTGAGTTGATGTCTGGATTGTTGGCCTGTCTGTTGCTGTGTGTAGGAATGTATCTCACAGTCAGCGGTGAAGACCAAGTTCGAGCAGCACACAGTGAGGGCCAAACAGATCTCCGAAGCCCTGCGCCGCATTATGGATTCCGTACACATTGCTGCACAAGAGCAGAGGTGAGTCAGGTATAATAAAGCAGATTGTTCAATGCATGGATGGAGACGGTATGTGAACCAAAGTCTGGAAACACATGTGATCATCTGATCATCTCAGATACCTTTACACTGTTACATATCGTCTAGACTGCAGGAGTGTCGGTTAGTTCAGACTGTAAGCACTCTTCATCCAGAGATGGAATGATTGGAGAAATAATTCACATATATGGTTTTCATTTTAACAAAGATAGCATCTACAATTTACTAGGGCTGGGACGATTCACCTACCTCCCGATTCGATACTATCACGATACTTGGGTGCCGATTCGATACGAATTGTATTAATAATAATAAAGAAATAAAGAAAATCGTGATACATAGGTGAATCTATTTATTTTTCCCAACCCTACAATTTACAGTGTTGTCAAATAACAATCGACTGTGTGTGTGTGTGTCTTGGTAGGATCTACTGCCTTGAGACCAAAGAGGACCGTCAGGACCGATTGGAGTTTATAGACAAGCAGTTGGACTTGTTGACCATGGACTGCAAAGCCAAGATCAAGAAGATTACTGAGGAGGTGGAGAGACAGGTGAACCCCAACACGACATCATAACATACCTGCCTTCTCAGCAGCTGCAGTGGAACAGCTGGGCTTTAAGTTCCTTATTTAATCTCAACGGTGATTTGTGAGCGATGGACTTGTGGGATCTATTTCCTCACTTATCAAATAAAAGTCAAAAGTAGTCTAGTCAAAAAAAACCAATTCAACTTCAATTTCAAGATTATTTTCAAGTTCAACATGTGTCACAAAAGAAGTGTCCTGGTTCAGTTGGTTCTAACGAGGAACGTTGTCACCCCCGCTGTCTGCTCATGTTCAGGTGTCTAATGCTATGTCAGAGGAGATCAGGAAGCTCAACGTGCTGGTGGATGACTACCACATGGACTTCCACCCATCACCAGTGGTGCTCAAGGTCTACAAGAATGTGAGTATAACACAGATATTCAACAGAATTATTTTGTTCTTAATGTGAGCTTCACAGGGCAGGCTGACATGGAGCCCAAGCCCTCTGTCTATACCCACCACTTTTTTTTCTGCACATTCAGATGTGTTTTGTTTTAATGAGTCTGTACACAGCTGCCATACTGTCCACTTTCCATACTGTACTTTTTGGCAAGTTGACCTGTGGACAGATGCCAGTAGTGTTGCGCGGTATACACAGGGTTCCCGCAGGGTCTTAAAAGTCTTAAAAACACTTAAATAACCTGAATTTAAGCCCTTAAAATGTCATGAAATGTCTTAAATACAATTTTGGCAGGTCTTAAAAATTGCAAGGGGCAGTCTGCGTTTGTGAAAGCCGCTCTATCCGCCTCTTTACATGTGTGACTGAACAGTTTCATAATGAATCGAACATACTTTTACACTTCCCAGCGGGTGGGCTGGCTGGTCCTCACCGGGCGCATTTACTCCGCGACGGTCCGTACATTGCTCTAGTTCAGCTTTCGGGACAGCTTTAGTTAGTGCACCAATTTCTCATCAGATGTAATGCAAATTTGTCATAGTTCAGTTTACCCTTGACTCATACGATAGAAGAATGGCTGTCAGGTTTTGATGTTAGTCATCAGTGAAACAGAGATGTAGATTTCATCTGGTCTGTGATGGACGTCGTATGTTGGTATCAGTATTCTGGCTCAGTGGTCAGGCACTTCCGACTCAACAGTTGATTTTTTGACCGTTTCTTTGTTGTGGTTGTTTGTTTTTTTTCCTTCAAGGAGCTCCACCGACACATAGAGGACGGTCTGGGCAAGAACATGTCGGAGAGGTGCTCCACCTCCATCACCAGTTCCCTGCAGACCACACACACTGACATGATTGGTAACACACCTCCTATTTCTACCTGAGCATAATGCCACTGGCTGCATGTATGTTACACTGTTTACTATGACTGTAGTATCCTTATGTGGAAACATGTATGTAGCCACACTGTGTGTCACTGACATCAGTGCTAAATTATGACTGAATATATTATATTGATTCTTTGCTGTCTGTGTGTCTGTGTGTGTTTGTGTGTGTGTGTGTGTGTGTGTGTGTGTCTGCAGAGGGTCTGAAGCCTCTGCTGCCCAACCCGGTCAGAGAGCAGGTAGACAAGCTGGTTCCTCGTCAGTGCTTCAGCCTCAGTTATGACCTGGCCTGTGACAAGCTTTGCAGCGACTTTCAGGAGGACATCAGCTTCCACTTCTCTCTGGGCTGGACCATGCTGGTCAACCGCTTCCTAGGGGCCAAGAACACCCGGAGGGCCCTCATGGGCTACAACGACCAGGTAACACCTCTTTGGTCAGATGATGCTCGTCCCTGAGACAATCCTGAAAATAGGCACAACCCCAGGCCACCAATAGGCACTAGTGACCTATTTCACTAGTTGGTTGATTTATGGCAACATTGTGTGTATCGCAACACATTGTGTCTATCCTTGAGGTCGAACAAAGAAAAACATTTGGTTTCAGCCATGTTTCACAGCTTTCATTAGTAGAGCTGGCAGCAGATGAGTTAGTGATTTGAACAAGATGCCTTGTGTCATTAGTTTTGGGGATTAGTGGCCTGCACACACGACAGCATGGTGATACAACTAAGATTTGGTGTTTAGGTGTTGTGTTTTTTAAAACTCCACCTGGTGCTCTCTTTTTGACTGACTTTCTTGGGTTGTTTTACAGTGTAGGCAGCTGTTGCCAAAGCTATAATAGCAACTTTTCCTGCAGGGTAGTTATTAGGCCTGGGACGATACAGCTATCTCCTGATTCGCTCCTATCACGATACTTGAGTGCCGATTTGATATGTATTGCGATTTTTAAGTATTGCGATTCTACAAGTGTTGTGAGTCGATATTATGATTTCTTGCGATTTTTGTTAACTTTTTTAACGATACACCATGGGGAAAAGTTGAATCGTACACTTCTAGGGATTTTCACTTTGAAAAATATCTAAATGAATACATTAAAATGTTTGATTTTCAGCATGTTTGTAATCAGAGAAGTCCTGAAGTCAAATATATCAGTCATTGTTGGGCATTATTTGTTAAATGTTTTCCAGCAACCCAAAAATCAAAGATTAAAGACATTTCCCTCACAAATTAGTACTATTTTATTTTTAATTTATAAGGGACATGTAAAGTTTTATACTTCTGGTGGATATAATCCATCAATCTTATTTCCATAGATGTATTTTGTATTTACAGTTCCCTTTGTTAACACCTTATTTTGTAAACCGGACAAAGTCACACGTGTATACTTCCTCTAACTTCGCCAAGTCCGTCCCTAGCTCCCCCGTCAGCTCCGTTCTCTTTATACATCCATGGTCTTTATACATCAGGGCCATTTGAATGCACTAACAAAAATGAGTTCTGTACCAGTCGTGCTTCAGTCACCCCTTGTTTACTCTGGATTTCACCTCACATCTTTTGTTTTTCATAGAAACATCATAGCATTTTGCCTGTTTGGATCATCCAGGACTGTCAGTAGCACTCTGAGCCAGGTCACTGTTGCTCTGTGCTGTTCTCATCTGTGTTCTCCCTGCAGGTCCCTCGGCCCATGGCCCTGACTCCAGTCAGCACCAGCATGCCTCCATTCCCACAAAGCTCCATGACCCAGGAGGAGCTGATGGTCTCCATGGTGACTGGTCTTGCCTCCCTTACCTCTCGTACTTCCATGGGTGTCCTTGTGGTCGGCGGCGTGGTGAGTATTAATAGAGTAGTAATCAGAACCGTCCCGAAATACAACCTAAGCTAACGATTATCATTAGTTAATCGTTCAAAGTGACTTTTAACATAAATCGAACATCAAAAGTGGTTTATATATTTAGAATTTATCCAAAAAAAATTATTTTGAAAAGTAATTTAATGATTTTTTATATATATAATTAACATTTTTGTTTTGATTTTGATGTTCACAATGCAGCTAAATTAAATTTTTATATTTTCTGTGTAAAAAGTAGCTTTTGGTAAAAAAAACAAAAAGAATTTAAAAATGGACCCCACAAAAAGCTAGAACCGGCCCTGCTAGCTGGTGCGTCTTAAATTTGGGGAACTGCTGGACAAGATGCTCCTGTCACGGAGAGAGACGCAGCATGTTGCCACGGACAAAATGCGACGGAGAGATCTCACTGCAGTCTTATTACCCGTAGGGGACGAAGAGTAGTAAGTAGTTAACATTAATGTCGTAACATGATTTGAGCTGTTGCGGATTTTTGACTCCTCGTAGTTAACGTACCGTTATCGTCAGCTCACTCACTGTAAATGCGAACGTCGGCTACCGACTCGTTAGCGAGCGTTAACTGTAACGTTACTGTTAACATCAAACAGTCTAACGTTAGCTAACTGCTAACGTTATTACTAGAAAGCTTACCTCATTGACTTGGAATCATTTTCCGTTGCTGCTGCTGCTGCGGTTGTGAGGTCACAGGCTGGCGGTATATGCTGTGTGTGTCTGTACGTGCGAGATGGATCGGACACTGACAGTGTGTGCGTGTTTATGTTGTCAAAAAGGTTTAATAATAACGGTGCTACTACTACTCAAAACGTGCAATCATTTTCATCGCTATTCATTCTACTATAACAGGTATTTTTCTTTCAACTCTCGTCTCAAATTCGTCCCCAAATGTTTTCTGGCCCCCGGGACGTCCTTAAGCTCGAGCCCTGGTAGTGATGTCACAGTAGCTCATATTTCTGCAGTCAAATTCCGCTTCAGTGTGTGTTTAGCTATCAGAGGGAGGAGGGTACCACCTAAAGCTTTGTTGGTGTGTGTGCAGATCTGGAAGGCAGTGGGCTGGCGTCTGATCGCCCTGTCGGTGGGTCTGTACGGGCTCCTCTACATCTACGAGCGGCTCACCTGGACCACCAAGGCCAAGGAGAGAGCCTTCAAGAGACAGTTTGTGGACTACGCCAGCGAGAAGCTGCAGCTCATTGTCAGCTACACCGGATCCAACTGCAGCCACCAAGTCCAGCAGTGAGCATGTTAAAACAGTTCCACAGTTATTACCATGCGCCTCAGAGCAGTTATGATGTCTAATCTGTTTAATCAGTGATTTGAAAGAAGAACCTCTTTGTTATTATAACCTTGTCTTCCCCTGTTTGCGTCCCTTCTGTCTGTGGTTATCAGGGAGTTGGCAAGTGTGTTCGCTCAGGTCTGCCAGCAAGTAGACGTCACCCGTCAGAACCTCGAGGATGAGATCTCTGACATGAACAGCAAGATCGAGTTGCTGGACAGCCTACAGAGCAAGGCTAAGCTGCTGCGGTAAGAACCTTCGCCACACTCGGCATGCATATACAAACAACCAGACAGATTCATGGGTGGAGTGGTGGTGGGGCTAATCATGAATGACGTTAAAGGAATACTTCACCCACAAAATGACCATTTGTTTATCACTCACCCCCCGCGTTACCTTGAATTCTTGAAGAAAAGTTGTCTTTCTCTCATGCGTCCACGGTGAACGGAGAATCAAAAAATGGAGAAAAGTCTTGATGAATTGAAACTAAATGGAGAAAAAAATTTAAAAATATGTCAAAACATCTGTTTACAAAGTCTCACACAACTCATGCAGTATAATCAAAGTCTCATTTATCCAGTCGTATGCTCATTACTTCCCAAACACATGCATCTTTGCTTAAACCTCACTCACATGAAGGTATTTTTTTGGTCTCAATCTGTGCCAGACTGTATGACTTTTGACTTTTTGAGGCATGTCAGATTGTGTGATAAATGCCTGGTGAGTAATGGTGCTACAATGGACATAGGTCAAATATGCAAGAAGAGACACATCATCAACTTGCAGATGTGTGATGCCTGTATGAAGCAAACAAAAGCCAGCTATATTTCTTCTCTGTTTTCGACCTCTGTCCCCAAAAACTCCCAAAAATGGAGCTTCGTAAAAATGGTTGCCAGAGTAGGATGAATCTGAAAATTCTGGCCTCATGTTTTAGTGTGGACTTGGAAAACAGAGGTTTTGAAAAACAGATGTGTACCTGCCAGGGCTTGACAATAAGTTTTTTTTTCAGCCAGTTGCCCTTCGGGCAAGTAGGTGAGATGTTCTACTTGCCCGATAGCCAAACTTACTTGTCCAAAATGGAAAATGTATGCCTATTAAAAAATAAATAAACTCAAGAGGGATTTAAACAATTATTATAATTTATTAATGTACAAAACATACAATATTCTCTCCTCAAAGCCACCAGACTCCATTGACAGAAACAGTAATTTTACCTTGCTGATCTTTGTAAAACACACTTCATTCAAACTCAACAAAACTGTCTTGGTCAGTCATTCCACTGTTTCAACAATCACCAACTCTGGTTGCTTTTTACAGAAGCTTGACATTAGTAGTTTTAATTGTGTATTATAATTGCATAGAGCTAGTGTTAGGAAGTTAAACAAGTCATAATTCCCTCTATCTATTTTATATTGCTGTGAAAACATCTCCTCCGAACAACTGTATTTATTCAAGTTTCTCTCCAAAAACTTTGCCTAATGCTCATTTTTACTGAGCAGAGATTGAACGCACCATAATGTAATCCTTTATAAAAAATTCAACGTTTTTTTTTAACATTAGAGCATGTAAACATGTTTTAGTAGAAAATTAAAGTACGTATATGAACCTGAAAAATTAGTATAATATGTGACGTTAAATGGGTGTGTGTTTGTTTTGTTGTGTTAGGAACAAGGCGGGCTGGCTGGACAGCGAGCTCAACATGTTCACCCAGCAGTACCTCCACCACAGCAAGTAAACCACACAGAGCATCCACCTGAGAGACTAAGCAACACCAGAGGGAACATTCGGTACGCCTGCTGAATTTTTCCCCTCTAGTTGACACACTTCTGTATTTTGAAGTTAATGAGAGGAAATACTCCACAATGTCCCGAACAGAGGAGGAGAAATAGAAGGGATAGTTTTGGATATCTGATATGAGTGAAGGAGTTACCGGGTGGTTGTGATATGGATACATGGACTTGAGCTCAAAGGTGGGAGTCCCGTGGTCAGCTGGTGACTTGTCACACTAAAATATAAAGTAAAAACAAAAGTGATTGAATATAAGCCACAACATGAATTAAAAATGTTTTAACCACAGACTCCAGAACTGAACAACATCCCCCTCAGTGTATTTCCTGTTGCTCATTCTTAACCTTTTGGGCGCTTCCATGTTCAGTTGTGGCGATATGCAAATGAGCATGAACCTGATGGTCTCCAGATGGCTGATGGATCTGACTCCAGAACCCGAAGTACAGCCTGAGCTCTCCTTGCATCCTTATTAGCGCTGTTGAGTGACTTGTACCAGCTTCTGTCAGAACCCTCCACACTGTCCTTTTTAAATCGGATTCCGGTTAACTCTGCCATATTGAACTTGTGTAGATTTGATTCTGTATATACATTTTGAACACTGGACAAGTGCCATGCTGAAGTCAAAGGCAGTCCACATGAGGGAATGGAAGAAAGTGTCTTATGTTAGTACGATAATGCAACATAATTTATTCCTCCAGTTGTAGTATATTTAGAAGAAGCCGTTAGAAATGATCTCGGTGGAGTTGGAGGTTGCCACTGGCAAAGAACTTGTATTGACACGCTCATATTATTGAATCAAAGCGAGTACTACTTTTCACTTTTAAAGCTTAGTTCTATGAGCACTAAGTAGAACTGATCTTACTTGTACACACACACATCCGAATGTTTTTGTTGAGCTTGTCACAGCTGTTCATGGTCTCAGAGTGGAGTCTTCACACACTGATGGGTGATTATTCAAACACATCTTATCTAAATATAAACCCCTCATCCTATATATGTAGACATTTGTTTCTGTGTATTTCCTTTATTGTTCCCTCTGAGAGTAAACCTACATCTTCATTTTTGCGAGGATAAATTGTTTGGGATGTGAAGCAGTTGAATAGATTTTAGCATGTTAAACAATGAAGGTGAAAATATAAGATTCCTGTATGTTATCTTAAAGGGTAAGGGTAACTTAAGGGTGCATTTGTTGGGGACTATTTTCTGTATGGCACAGAGGAATAAGATGCATCACACATACTACACGTGCAATACGTTTAGTGTTGGTTTGGCTCTGCACATATGTTGAAGAAATATTTAGAATCTCACAAGACTGATTCTTTAACTGGACCTCTGCTATGAATGATGATATAGCATAGCTACAGAAGACTAGTCCCTGACTTCAATATCAGAAATTTGACTTTTTCTTGGGATTCTAACTTTAAAGGTATAATATGTAACTGTTGTCGGTTCCTGTTGGCCACACCTCCACAGCTCAACGAGGAGAGAGGGAGGGAGAGAGAGAGAGAGCAGCGATGGTAGAGCGAGCTATAGAGTGACTGAAGAGAGGGAGCGGCATTAGTGAGAACAAAGCAGCAAATCTGAGAAATAAAACATTATTTTCCGATTGTTTTTACGTTCTTAAACGCACAACTAACTCTGCGGGAAGTTGCCGATTTTGAATGAATGCAGACTTCCTGTCTGCTGGCTTTGGCTCAGCGCTGCTCTCGTCAAACTACAGACACACACCGATCATAGCTGCACTCACAGCACAGAGAGGAGCCGGGGGATCACTGGAACACATGCACATAACACAACCTGTTCCCATCCGTGAAATACGGCTGCTTTGCATGTAACAGAGTAAAGGGGGACTTGGGAGTCGGTATCAGAAGCCGAGGGGCGTGACAGAGTGGCGGCATTTGACCACCTGAACGGGCTGCACACCCTGCGTGCTGTTATTGGCTGGGGGGTTGCAGCCCCACGTGGAGCCCAAAGGCTGTTTGCAGACGCCCAGAAGCGTTCAGAGTAAAGCAAAATAAGAAGAAAAGAGAAAATCCAGGCAGAGGGCTGCAGGGTCTCTGCAGAAACAGACAACACCACACACTTCTAATGGAGTTTTAGATAATTCTTGCATATTATGCCTTTTAAAGACGCCCACTAAATTTTTGTAATAGTGCTCATAGCATCTTCAAATCTCTAGAGCCTGTGAGGTGTATCAGCATACGCCATCTCTTAAGTAACAAATGTCAGTACAGACATGCCAAAGATATGTCCGAGGTAATTTAGAAACCCCCAGAAAGCACTGGAGTTCATGATTACACTGTAACACGTCCCACTCAGCAGATCGACTGGTCACTATTCTTCAACAACCAAATTGAAGGGATTCTCATCAGAGATGTTAAAGCTTCAGTAGTAATTCAAGTGTGGAGGACACCAGAGGCACATATTTTTTTTCATATTACCGGTCTCATGCACTACTGTCAGGATATAGTGACCGTTTTATAAAAATAACTTTTTTTTTAATCATATTTGCCCCATTTCTACCCACTGCAGCTTTAATGTTATGTGTTTATGTAAAACAATGGCTCTGACTATCAGATTTCAATATCATTATGAGCCTATACAACCCACTATCGGTCAGTCTCTGCTCTGACACCTTACATTCGATGTTCTCAACAGCAAAATGTTTTGATTTTCAAAACATCAGTGTGGAGTTCAGAGGGAACTTGGTACGTCAGGTACACTGAAACAAATGAGGGCGTGCTACTTAATTTTCAGCTTTTCTCTAATTCAACTTTTCTCACTATTTACAAATGACCTCAGGCGTCAGAGCGTCTTTCATGCGGACCTAATTGTCTCCACACATCTAATAAACCCTCTTTCCCCAAACCAAATGTTAGAGGACAGTGTTTTCAATGTGAAATGGTACCGCTGACGACGGCTGCCTCTTGTGTATCATCACTACTCAGACCTTTTCTTTGTGCGTAGTAACGTTTTTTGTCTTGCACTGAATGCACACTGTATGTGGGCCAGGCCCTGTTACTGTAGAGGTGTCTATACCTGCCTCTCTCTGCATCTGTCAAATATCACATTTCACTTCAAAAGGAAGTGGAAGGAATCTGAACAACATATGATGACGTATTTAAGAGTGGCCAAAGTAACACCATTTTTTGAAATTGAATTGTATTCTTGGTTTCTAAAATGTGTATATGATGTAATTTAATAATTTGCCTTTCATTTGGAAACAATGGGGAAAGTGCTGAAGGAGACGAAACCACACCAGAGTGGATGTGCCTGAGTCTGTCCAGTATGTAAAAGTCTTGGTTTGATTGGGCCGTGCTGTAAATTAAAGCTATACAACTGTGTGTTGCCAAGTGAGCAGGAAGGCTGCCACACAACGCTTCCTTCAGAGTGAAGATATGCACTTTATGAATTTGCTGCTTTTTGAAGTTTTTTTTTCTTCCATAAAGTTTGTTTTCCCGCAAAAATCCACTCTACGCTCCACAAAGTAGTTTTTGACTTCAGAAAGGTGAAAGTACCTGCATGCTGTGGCTGTTGTAGTTTGTTGTCTGGTTAAAATGTTCAAACATATGTATGTAAAAAAAATAAAGGTGACCCCCATGCAAAAAAAGAAACCTGTCTGTTGAACATTTGTGAAATAGTTTCTGACTCCAGACCAAACGTTCTAATGTGCTGTGAAGCCAGAGAGTGCGGGTGTTCGTCCCCAGTGATGCACCCTAACCCTAACTAGCACAGCTTTTTTCATTGTTGCTGGGTTTTTACTTTATTTTTTTTTATTGGCATGAATGCCATTTCGTGGCAAATTTTCTGTCCACTGTATATGACTTCACATGAAAGCTCAAAGGTGAATTTTACGTTTACAGTACATGTATTGCTACACAAATACATGTACTGTAAACACACGTGCATATCCTGTTTCTGTGTATTACAGTATTGACTTTTCCCAGTAAACTTTTACTTGCTGTTGAAATGGGAATCTAAACAGCTCAGTGTGATACACAACAGCATTCAGGTTAGACAGAACTGACATTCTTGTATCGTACAGTAAGCAGTCAGTGTCAACAAACAAGTTTGCATATAAGAAACATTTCCAGGGTTGACTGAGAAAACATGTTAACATTTTGACCAGTACTACAGCTCACACGATGATAAAACAACTTTTCATTTTGGTGGCGTTGGCCAACTTACTGACACAATAACTAGGTTTTGAAGCATGAACGAAGTGTTTTGGGTGAGTTACTACCTTTTGCACACATGCAATAGAGTTGTGATGTCCCATCAAACAGTTGTGACGATTGCACTTACAGTTTAGAGAATGTTAAAGACCGTTTCAAAAAATGAGCCAAAGCGATTGAGGAAAAACTGTAATGATTTCAACAATGTGGATGCGAGACTTCTCAGAGCGAGACATGGTTAGACAGAACAACAAACAGACCTGATCAAGCGAAATGTAAATAAAAAAGGTTTTATTTCTCTGTAGGGTCCTTTCCATAATGTTGTCAGACACTTGCAGTGACAATCTGAGCCCGTCAGTGGCAAAAAGAAGCACTTTCAGTCGATGTAAATTGACGGTGAGGAGTAGCACAGATCGATTACATTACAGCCTGTTTAGCGGCTGCTGTCTGCAGCGTACTCGCTCAATACTGGACAAATTTCAAAAATTGTAATCCCCCATTAGTCACAAAATATGGGTAAATTGGGTCCAGGTTAAAAAATACAGAAGTTACCCTTGAATCAAGTCAAGTCAATTTTATTTGTATAGCCCAAAATCACAAATCACAAATTTGCCTCAGGAGGCTTTACAATCCAAACACACATACTAATCGTAGGTCAAAACAGCGCTAAATTTGGCTGAATTATAAAAGGCAGAGTTGGTAAAACGAAGAGCCGTTTGGGAGCCGAAAGAGCCGGCTCTTCTTGGTGAGCTGAGCCAAATGATCTGGCTCACTAAAAAGAGCCAGAATTCCCATCACGAGTGAACAACAAACTAATTGTTCAGAGATTTGAGGTCATTGTTTTGAAAAAAAAGAATTCTCATTTGAGAATTGTGCCAAAGCGAATGAGAAAAACTGTAAATAAAAGGCCAACTAGTCAGCGAGAGAGCAAAGAAGCCAAAATAGATAAAAGTAACAGAAAAATGGTTGAAACATCTATAAACATAGAACAGAATACAAACTTGTCCAAACCATAAAAAGAGACTAAACATGGACAGTTCCAGGATCACTTTTGTGTGAAAACATTATTGCAACAATATTATATCTACATAGAGAGCGGGTCCTCTTCACGGAGTCCCCCATGTTGCACTGCCATGTTTCTACAGTAGCCCAGAACGGACAAACCGAACACTGTTAACCTTTCCTGCTTGGACTGGAGTCAATAATGTTATTCGCTCCCATCAGCGCTGCTCTCTCTCTCTCTTGCTTCACCACTCACTTCCCATGTAGACACACTCACTAAGCACTGGCTCTGCTCCAAATGACTCTACTCTACTGGCTCTAGAGAGGGCCATTTGTGTTTTCGCGTCAGCCACCGTAGCTCTCATACACGCTTGGCACACGGGAGAGGCTTCAGCTCCTCGCCGCTAGATACCGCCAGATCTTACACACTGCTCCTTTAATAGAATGGTGCAGATGATGAGCTACTTGAGCTCATGTGATAGAGCTGTTGGGGGACAACAAAGGCTGGGAAACACTGGCCTACTGTCTCTCTCTCTCTCTCTCTCTCTCTCTCTCTCTCTCTCTCTCTCTCTCTCTCTCTGTGTGCTTGTGTGTGTGGATGGGTAACACCAGTCACAACAAACTCTTGTTGGTGTAATTGATATAGATCATTGTGTTTGTCTTACCAAAAATCGGAATAACATTTGTTTTTACTGCACATTTATTTGTTTTTAGACGCTTTTTTTTACAAATGTTTTTTTAGACTACACTTGATGAAATGATGAAAAAAAAATCACATTCACATCTTTGGTATCCGTTAAATCATTACAGGTTGATGAAATATTTGCTGTTCAGATTTGAATGTTCTTATAGAAATAAATGGAAACCAACATTTCTCAAAAATCTTAAACATCCACACATTCGTCCTGTGACAGAAAATGCATCTATGTCCTTCCAAGCACATTTTATTACCACAGCATGCAGCATTTCCAAAAAGGTTTGGTGTATTTTAGGCAGCAGATGGCAGTATCACATCTCTGATCACATCGCCTTCATTCAAATCCAAGTAGCCAGTTTATGGCAAACTAAACTACCACAAAACACAAACTAAAACGGACACAAGCTGACAACATTTCATGGTCCCTTTTCTCAAAAGTTCCTGGAAAGGGTTCCGAAGGAAGTTTCTCATTATTGATTTGAGTTTCTATGAAAAAAACATGAATTTAATGATAGAAATGGAAGTGACATCTTCAGTTCAAGCTGTTCATTCCTAAAAGAATTCACTGGAAATGGACACACCTATTCGGTGACCTATGTTTTTAAATTTTCATGTACAATGGGACTAAGAAATGTATTGTTTAGAACCACACAGGAGGATAAACTGTCTGTTAGTGGCTGTTGTGTGAGCTGTTGTGCTGTGGTGGAACTCAGCACATTTAATCAACTACTGTACTTGAGTACCATTTTGAGCTCCTTGTGCTTAACTTAAGTATTTCCATTCCATCAAACTTTATACGTCTACTCCACTACATTTCTGAGGGAAATATGCTTTTTCTCCTCCAGTTCAATCTTATTATATAATATTATATTAGTAAAGTAACAAGTAACTGTTCAATGACTGTATTGTAGAGATGTAGCTACTTCCTACCGTACTAATTAAGATTTTTCATACAAAATGCATGATCACTCTTTAATTTATGATTAATTTGTTCCCTGCTAAAGATTCCTTCCTATCAAGTAGTTTCAGTTTATAATTGAGTCCTATCCCCCTTATTTTCTCAAGACGTGAAATAATCCACCAGTGCAGTGAAAATACTTCAGCCTGCTTTCAATTTTGTTTTTATTTTCTCCTTCTTGTGCAGCGACGTGCCTCTGTTTCTTTTTAACTAACAACAGGTTGGAATACACAGATTTGTACACTTGTTTTAAGAAAATAAGGTTTTTAGGAATCAGTTATAACCTTTTAAGATCGGGGCTTTTGCACTGTTAAAGCTGCAGTGGGTAGAAATGGAGCAAATATGATTAAAACAAGTTATTTTTATAAAACAGTCACTATATCCTGACAGAAGTGCATGAGACAGGTAATCTGAAAAATATCACGTGCCTCTGGTGTCCTCCGGTGTTCCTAATGGCATCTGCAAGATTACACAGACCGGAGGAAAACAACCAACCAGAGCTGATCTGGAGTCTGCCGTCCAGCTGCTGTCTATGAGAGCCGGCTGTCAATCACTCATGAACTCCGATCAAAGTAGGCAGCGCTGATCAAATATGAATCAATATTCTGTTACTGTAATGCCTAATTCTTGCCTCAAATGTTTTCAGAAACATCTTGTGGTGTACTGTTTAGCTGTAAAATGAGACAGCTAAACAGCAAAATAAGAAGAAAAGAGAAAATACAGGCAGAGGGCAGGGTCTCTGTCTAGACCAGGGGTCAGCAACCTATACTATCAAAAGAGCTGTTTTAGGTGAAAAAAAAAAAAGAAATCTGTCTAGAGCCGCAAAACATTTGATCATTGTGATGAAGGTAACACAGCTTATAGTCTAAGTATATAGTATATAAGTCTAATGCAGTGAGGGCCAAAGTGCAAACGTACTACGGAGTATTAGGGCCACATTGATGGAAAAATCGGAGATTTCCAGAATAAAGTCATAACTTTACGAGAAAAAAAAGAAAATAACACGTAAAATTAATACTTTATAATATTGACTTTATTCTCATAATACTACGACTTTTTTTCTCTTAAACTTGTGACTTTATTCTCGAAATCTCAGATTTATTTATTTTTCCTCAATGTGGCCCTAATACTCCGTTGTACCGTCGTACCATAGACCTACAACAATGATAAATAGAAATGAAAATGTAAACAAAAAAACAGTTATTCTTTTCAATTTTTAAAAATCCACAGGGAGCCACTGGAGAGGAGCTAACGAGCCGCATGTGGCTCCGGAGCTGCAGTTTGCAGACCCCTGGTCTAGATACTGACATCGCCACACACTTCTAGTGATGATTGAGAGGGATTATTTTTGTATCAGCCTATACATTGTTTTTTTTAAGAAATTCTTGTCTATTATACCTTTAATGCAACAATACACTAACAAGACTCAAAAAACGAAGGGGGGAAATCTTTGGAGTTGTTTCACTCACAAGAACTGCTCCTGGGATGATAATGGTCCATGCACACTACACAGATCTACAGATGTAGTGGTAATCAACATTTTGAGGAGGAAATCCCACAGGGGGGGGCAGTGAAGCAGACAAAGCTATACGTATTGAGAGGTGACATACCTGGTGTGCAACACTCACACGGCATCTCCTCTGCAGAGCTGTGTGCACTGTCTGCAACCACTGATGTGCTCATACTGCTGCACTCCTGGCCCTGATGCTGTTGCACCACACTGCATGGAGCTGAGGGCACATTTAGGAAATTCATACATATTATATCATATCATATTATATTATATTATACCTTTAAGTAAAGAATCTGTATACTTCTTCCACTCCTGCTGTTATATCAGCAGTAGAGCAGAGTGATTCTTAATCATTATTAATAGTCAACACGTAGTATATGAAAAAAATAATAAGATCAAATCTGACCTTTCAATCGCGAAATTAAGACTGCGAGATGCTGTTGACTGCTCAGAAAGCTAGTAAATGGACCTTTGAGCTTATATTATTTTACACAGCTTTTATTTATTTATTTATTTTACTTTCCAACATGTTCATGTAAATAGCAAGCCAGATGCTATAGAATGCCATTTCATTCACTATTAAATACATAAAAACATTCATAAATAAATATGTATGAAATAAGTAAGTATGGCTATGAAATAAATCCTGAAAAAAAAGAGGAAATAAATATATAAATATATGTAAATACAAATATATAAATTAGTCGATATAATTTTATAAATAGTATAGGTTTTTATTTTTCTTAAAAAGGACGTTATTCAAAGGACTACTTTTATTTATTCAAGGGGACTTTTATTTTGTAATTCCACATTTATTTCTTTTAACATATGCAATTTACCTCACATTGAAAGATACTGTAATTGTACTAATAATTATACTATTTTTTTCAAAGGTCTGTTTAAGGCTATGTTTTATAGAACGTTCTTTTTGTGGCCGTATGTGGCTTGGCATTTACGTGAAAATGATGGAAAGTTAAAAAAAAAATTAAGCTGTCTGAAAGTGTGTTTTTGTGCTTCACCGCTAAAACATAGTATTCATATGTATATATACTTTATTCACATTTTATCAATCTTTACAACATGTAGTGCTCGTTCCAGATGGGGGAGCTGCCAAAAGCATGGTTAACTGTTAAGACTGCAGCCTTAGTGGCCGGGGTTCAAATCCCCAAAAATGCTTATAAATAATCTTAAAAGAAACTGTTAATTAGTGCAAAATAAAGGATTTATTTACCTTAATAAGCATTTTCCTCACTTTAGATATAGACATTTATAAGAAACTCAAAAGGCTTTTAACATTCTTAAGCAATCTATAAACCTAAAGTTTCTTAGTTTCTCTAATGCTATTATTAACACTTATATCGTGTAATTAACTTACAAGGGCCTTATAACCTATTAACTAACGCTTATTACAGAACATTAATATATACCAAGAAAAATAACAACAGAATAAAAACGCAAATTCGATTTAACGCCACTAATTTCTTTAATGCCTTAATGCAACTTGCGCTTTTTAGGTTGTAGCGGGCTCAATTTTAAAACTAGAGTGAAGATACTGGTATCATATGAAACTAAAAAAACCTAATGAATCCATTGAACCATGTCTTACCAGCTTGTCGTGAGGAAGGATAAATAACGTTACAAGCTTACGCTACATTTTGGCGAGGAGAAACTGGCATTGACATTTTCAAAGGGGTCCCTTGACCTCTGACCTCAAGATATGTGAATGAAAATGGATTCTATGGGTACCCACGAGTCTCCCCTTTACAGACATGCCCACTTTATGATAATCACATGCAGTTTTGAGCAAGTCATAGTCAAGTCAGCACACTGACACACTGACAGCTGTTGTTGCCTGTTGGGCTGCAGTTTGCCAGTTGAGCATATTTTCTATGCTAAATGCAGTACCTGTGAGGGTTTCTGGACAATATTTGTCATTGTTTTGCGTTATTAATTGATTTCCAATAATAAATATATACATGCATTTGCATAGAGCAAGCATATTTGCCACTCCCATGTTGATAAGAGTATTAAATACTTGACAAATCTCCCGTTAAGGTACATTTTGAACAGAAATGTGCGATTAATCACGATTAACTATATGGACAATCATGCGATTCATTGCGATTAAATATTTTAATCGATTGACAGCCCTAATCATAAATTAACCATATAGCAGAGAAAAATATGAAATTTGCGAGGCTCAACAGATTGAATTTGTTAGGTATATTATAGTGGTGGTAGTGTTGTGGTTTCTTGTCAAAAATGTTTAGAGATTTCTTTCCAGATGGAGCAGACAGTTCCATTATTTTTTTTTGCCTTGAAACATCAGGATAGGATTGAATATTCTGTCTGATGGGGAAAAAAATGGCAGTTTTTCCAAGTAAGGCAAGTACCGGCAGGTACTGTTTAGCTGTAAAATGAGAAAGTTTTGATCCGGCTGGTGGGCGGTGCTTGGTGTTTCCTCAACTAATCTCAACATGGCTGCCGAGTCACAACTTTTCTCATTTTACAGCTAAACAGTACACTACAAGATGTTTCTAAAAACATTTGAGGTGAGAAATAGGCATTACAGTAACAGAATATTGATTCATATTTGATCAGCGCTGCCTAGTTTGACCGTTTGATCGGAGTTTGCGAGTGATTGACAGCCGGCTCAGAAACGGCAAGGCTCCAGCTCGGCTCTGATTGGATGTTTTCCTCTGGTCTGTGAAATCTTGCAGATGCCGTTAGGAGCACCGGAGGACACGTGATTTTTTTCGGATTACCTGTCGCATGCACTACTGTCATGATATAGTGACCGTTTCATAAAAATAACTCCTTTTAATCAAATTCTCTCCAGTTCAACACTGCAGCTTTAATGGCATTGGAAGAAAAGTTAAAGTCAGAAAGTTTGGAAAGTAAAATATTCTGGTTGACAGTGTCAGAGGCTTGGTGAACAAGCCCACAGTACCTCCTTTGTCTAAACTTGGACTTGATGGTTTCTAAGAAGTAGCAGCAAGCCGTCTCTGTTGAGTGATTTGCTCGGAAGCCGAGCCGCATTGGATGAGGACGGGTGAAATTACCACTATCTAGATGTGCAGTTAGCAACTTTAGAAAAGGCCGCTGATATACTTATTGGTCTGTAGTTATTTACTTCATGTGGGTTTCCAGCTTTAAAAACAGCTGCTATGATGACTGAATGATAATGAATGATTATCATACCCGTGTATATCCTTTGCCTATGAGTTAGAGAATGAGTTGATCATTTTATGCACCTTCTCTTCATCAGTACTGTTAGCCTACGAGCGTGGTGGCTTTCATTGCTAGGAGTAATGGGCATGGCCACAGAGGTGAACTGATGACCCAATTCTAAAACTGAGTCGATAAAATAGTTATTGAAAGTAGTTGCAATAATAGAGTTGTTATCGTGCAGCGTTCCGTTCATCTTCGTGTCTTTTTCAGAGTAAGAAAAGGCAGCGGTGGTGGTGCAGACGTTTGACACTATGGCAATGGTTAGATGTGAGCAAGAATAAGAGCAAGATTATATAGATCTTATAGAATTCTGACGCACCTAAAACCGACTCTGAGTGGCTTTACCTGAGACTGTCTTTCAGAGACTCCAGCAGGTTCAGTTTTGGAGCTAGAGTGAAGCTACAGATATCATATGAAACTAAACCTAAGGAATCCATTGGTACCAACCATGTCATACCACCTTTTCAGGAAGGAGGCTAAATAATGCTCCAAAGTTGGGCTACATTTTAGTGAGGAAAAACTGGCATGGCCATTTTCAAAGGGGTTCCTTGACCTCTGACCTCAAGATATGTGAATGAAAATGGGTTCTATGGGTACCCACGAGTCCCTTCTTTACAGACATGCCCACTTTATGATAATCACATGCAGTTTGGGGCAAAAACTATGCAGTTTTATGCATGCAGTATAAATGTCTTATTTTTGCCTATTCTAAAATGGTGTACTTGAATATTTCTGCATACTGGGGTCCCTAAACAGTCTTGAATTACATAAATTGTGTATCACTGTAAAGCTAAGATTCTTGTGGATCCAATGAGCCCAATTGTATTCATGTGTGATGATGTTAGTCCCCATAGTAGCCTTTTGATTGTAGTGAGACCATTTTTTTTTATTTTTTGACATCACTGTATAAAAAAACCTGTGGTGACCTCTAAGATAATCACAGCAATGTACAGCCACAAACTAGAGACCTAGAGCATTCAGAGGATGGATGGCTTTCCTAGGTATACTAACAATAAGGGGGTTTCTGAGCAGTTTACACAACAGAAGTGCTAGCCTTCCAATCGCTGAAAAATGCAATTCTTGCAGAAATCTCCAAATGTTAAAAGTTTTTGATACCAAATCACAGCATGGCTTTTTCTATGGTGTTCCTCAAGGTCTTGGTGTCTTAATGTGGTATTTTGGAGGGATTATTGGTCATTTTTATCAATTGTCGATAGATAAAAAAAAGGTTAAATTTAGCACCAAATCTGTGTAACAAATGGTATCAACCCAAAAATTGCTGCAACAACGCTTGAGATATAAATGAGCATGGGGATGACCATCATATACTTAAATCGTAATGTTCTAAACCATTATACACTTTTACAATTTATTTTAAATAATTAATTAATTAATGAATTCATGTTTATTTCTGATTAAGGACTTGAACAACTTGACACACAGTGCTGAGCGGCATCTCAAATGAATCTTCAGGTTCCCAGCTTTCAGATGATGTACACCACTTCTATGTGACATCTACTGTTGACCTGCTACCTCCCCCTAAAGATCCCCTGTCCCCCTAAAAAAGACAAAAACTGGTCTATTGTGGGTCTCAGAGGGTTAAAACTGGTCAGAGTGAGAGTGCCGTTCTGTCCCATTCAGCCTGCGAGGCAAAACAAGAGAAAGACATGCCACTTTACCTTGTTGCTTGTTAAGATGATTGGTTTTGTAGTGTATGAGTCTTTAATGATGAACTTGCAGCAGGCTGACAGTCAAAGTCAGCCAGTGTCCACCACATAGGTTTGATTTCTTAAAGCACATTCTGGTATGTGTTGTCAACCCTGTTATGATATGTTCTGTTATCAAAAAGACTAATGTTCAATCTGAGTTACAGTGACAAGATAAGACAAGACGAAATGTCCTCAAAAAGTGGGCTTTAATCGGTCCCCAAACTCCCCTCTTTCCATTCACATCATTACAAAGAACCCCATTCACACACACACTGGAAGATTTGGGGATGAGAATACACAGTGATGACTTGGATCAGTTACATTACAAGCTTTTTCACGGCACTCACACAGTTTAAGTATAATGTAATTCATGTAATTCTCCTTCAGGACGGACACTTGTTGATATATCAGATTTTGATATGATTTAATGCTTTCTAAACCATGATTAGCAGTCATGTGATTGGCTGAGTGCTGTTGGGGCGGCTGTGGCTCAGAGGTAGAGCAGGTCGTGCACCAATTGGAAGGTCAGCGGTTCGATCCCTGGCTCCCCCGGTCACATGTCGAAGTGTCTTTGAGCAAGATACTTAACCCCAAATTGCTCCCAAAATTAGATTAGATGTGATGTGCAGGTGGTACCTTGTATGGCTTAGCATGGTGTGTGTGAATGGGTGAACGTTGACATGTAGTGTAAAGCGCTATATAAGTGCAAGTCCATTTACCATACCATGCTGATCATATGATTGTATGATTGGCCAGCCCATTCTCATCCAGGGCGTCAAATACTGATGCGTTGTCACGGCCGTCGGCGTGTGATAGCGATGCACAAGGAACCCTTGAGAGCCGGTATGAGACGCACTGGGCTTTCCATTAACTTCAATGTAAACCCATCCGCGGCAACAGTTAACGCTCTGAAAAAGGGAGGGGAGGTGGATGGGCCCAACAAACACAAGGCTGTCATCCTGTTCGTGTTCCGTGCGTTAAGTTTCACTTTCAAGTTACATCCCCTGTTTGTTCGTGTCCCGGGTTCACAACGTTCAGTTTCATTTTCACTCTAGAAACGTAGTAGTTTTAAGCCCAACCGTGTGTTTTTTTTTCCCTAAACCTAACTTAGTGATTTTGTTGCCTAAACCTAAAGTGACGCCAAGGGGACTTGACAAAGCTCCAGAATGTGATGAGTTGGGATGAGAGCGTGTTGGATTGGCCGGCATGGCCCTGTGGTTACAGACGACACAATTCTATTGGGAGGTCATTTAAGGCTTATTACTACTATAACATTAGCAGATTAAACTCTAGATATTAAACTGTATGACAAATGTCCAGCAAAATTAGTTGAGTAATTAATCCAACTGTATACAATTTATGTTTATGATGCCAGAATTTGTACATTTTAGCGTTGTAAAGAGAAATCCCCAAACGTCATTATTACCACATTTAGTTGTATATATTACTTTTCTTTATGGTATCCCAAACTATATTCAGGATTGACACTTTTTTTTAATTTGGGGATCTAATTTTATTGTAGGCCTATAACCTTTTTATTGTCATGTAAGACAAATGTCGTCTTTATTATGAAAATGTAACGTTAAAGCCAACCTATTTAGGAGATTTCTCCATAATTTCCATGTTCTCATCTGAAAAAAAACGTTCATGTTTGGGTTTATCGTGTTCATGATTCACGTAACTGTGAATAACCAGGACTTTTTGCTCTGATGACAGTTATAGATTCATTTTAAGGTGCTTTAAAGAACCAACAATTCCAGGCTTGTGTCAACTCAACATTCAAATGAAGCTAACTCATTTAGCCACATACGCAGAACAAGGCCCAAGGCCCGATAGCTAGCTTTTATTGTGTTGAATGTTTTGTTCCTTACCTTTCTGTGTTAGCTGTTAGCCAGTTTTGTAACCCTGTGAAAAGTGATTTATAAATGATTTGTATTATTATGATTATTGTTATTATCAATGTTCCCTTTCCGTATCCCAGCTCCATCAGTGGTGCAGACCAACTTGGTCACAAAGAAAGTAAAAAACCTTCGAGCTCAAGTCATTAATTTATATAATACAAACATTGTACTAAATGTACCAAATGGATCTCGTGCAGAGTGGAGATGTTATTCAACCGCTTAGCATCATCATGCTATCCACTTTTACTCCTGTGAAGAATTGCTCAATGAATAGGCACTTCAGACAGCTATTTAGCAAACGAAATGCATCTTGCATGGTGGATCTGTGCTGCTTGATCAACAAAATGGCAACATTGATCCCGGAGGTGGCTCTCAGCCTCATGAAGGTCCCATGCTCTGCTGGCCTGTGAGCCCGTCTTGTTCTCGCTGTAATCGCCTGTGAAAAAACAAGTTAGCGATGCTTTCGACAGAGCCGTAACACGCCAGCAAACAGTAAAAAATACCCGACCATAAGAAATTAGCTATGTTTCCAGTGCCGGCTTTAACTTTTGGGAATCTTTGACTTTATTTTTGTATCTCTCACTGGGCACAGTATGACTGATTTGTGTCTTTTCTCTTTAGTAATGTTAAATATAGTAAGTTGCCTCACAAAAGGGACGATGAAATGAGGTCTATCCACTTTAATTGCTGATTTGAGTATGGACAGCTCGGAGCATATTTACTATCCACCTCCGGTCTCCTTCATTCCTCAGAACCTCAGTGTTTACCAGGAGAATGATCCGGTGCTGTCGTCTGTGTGTATTCATGTCGCTGAGGGCCTTCGGGGCCTTCGGGGCCTGATGGGCTGTTATCTGCGGGGCTGAAGTGTGATTCCCGACTCACGTGGAGGCACTACGTGTGAACTCGGATCAATTGAAGTTTGAACTTAGATGTCAGCCACGCATCAGGCTCGGTTTGGCACACTGCTGTGGAGCTCCGAAACCCAAAGCCACCCTGCAAAACCGACAGTTTATGCACCATGTCTCTGTATCAAATGCCCAGTCATAATATTGATTACTGAGGTTTGGCTATGGTGGCCAAAACAGTCAGTGCCCCCTTGAAAAAGGATGTTGAAATTGTATGGAAATAATTCCCTTCATTTGAAATTGGATTAGCGTTTAAGCTAACGTTTGGGTTTCACTTGTTTAGCGAGACCTCCATGCTTTCTGATGCAGAGGCAAAAGGACAACAGCCAATTTAGTAGCATAGTGCTGTCTGAGTATGGAACAGCCTGTCTGTCATTGGGATGAATGGATACAAGGAAGAGAAGAGAAAAGAAAGAAGAAGAGAGAAAAGAAGTTGAGGCCTCAGTTTTACAGTGTTCCAAACACATTTCATTGAAAATGTTTTTGGGAATATGCGGCACTAAAGTGGATCTTTACTCTTGAGGCATTGACTCGAGGAGGGTCCCTGTGCCACAGTCAAATCTAATCAAATCATCATTATTTCAGTTTAACAAGCATATTCCTAAATAAAAACTTTTAGTCAAATGACCACGCAGCAGATCTGGGACCATGTAGTATTCCAGCGTAAGAATACCGTACACACACTGCACAGAGAGGGGAGAAATGCAGCGTTAATGGAGGCCCAGTATCTCATAGAGCCATGATGGTAACCTTTGTTGCTAGACTGGCCTTTCCCAGTTATTCAAATGCTGCTACATTTGAAAAGTAATATGTGCAAATAAAAATCTTGTTTATTTCTCCTGACCCTGATGTTTTGTGAATATAAATATATAGCAGCATGTTTTTAAAGAACATGCACAGAATCACATCCCAAAATGGATTTGACAGAAAAAAAACTGTTATATTTCAAGTGTATTTATTGTTATTGCTTTAGAAATGTTTTTTCAAAGAGGGTGAAAGTCATGTAGTCTGGAGCAGGCGGGCCTGACTTTTGCTGTTTGGTGAACTGGGGCATTGTGGGGCATCAGACGCATCACTTCATGGCTCGGTCACCAAGATTGATTAAGTGAAACCAATTGACACCCTGCGTGGTAAATGGGGGCTGCTACTTTCATGTCGCTCACACAGACTCTTTTCTTTTTGGCATTTGTGAAGGCGCGTCTGATGTAACTGATTAATAGAAAAACAAGCAACCAGCCTATCACATGATATGGAGGCTACAGCACAGTGCATGTCAGCGGAGGACATACTCGGACTACTGTCGGCACAAACTCATCGGTGCCTCAACGTTTCAGTTTCCATTCTGCTCTACTAGTTTTGTTGGAGTACCTGAGGCCATTTGAAGTCAACCGAAAAGTGATTATTATTCATTTCTAGAGGCCTACAGAGGTCACATTATCCAGTAATTAAAAAGTGAAAAAAGTAAAAATAAGTCAATAAATATAAAACAAAGCAAAGATTAGAGGAACATCAGAAAAAATAATACAACTTTGTGCATTAAATGTTGTCTCGTAACCCCTCAGATTGATTTTACCACCTGTTCAGGGATCTTGTTCACCACGACTAAATATTATTTTTGTAAACTGTTGTAAACTATTAAATCAGTTGCTTTTAAGTCTTTATGTAAAACATAAAGATAATGAATGGTCCAACCTTTTTAAGCATACCAATCTATTGTTAAAACAGCAGTTGGTAGAAATGGAGCAAATATGATTAAAAAAGTTTATTTTTATAAAATGGTCATATATCCTGACAGTAGTGATGATGAGACAGGTAATCTGAAAGAAATCATGTGCCTCTGTGTCCTCCGGTGCTCCTAACGGCATCTGCAAGATTTCACAGACCGGAGGAAAACAAGTAGTCAGAGCTGATCTGGAGTCTGCCGTCCAGCTGCCGGCTATGAGAGCCGGCTGTCAAAAACTTGCGAACTCCGACCAAACGGTCAAACTAGGCAGCGTTGATCAAATATGAATCAATATTCTGTTACTGTAATGCCTTTTTCTCAAATGTGTTCAGGAACATCTTGTAGTGTACTGTTTAACTGTAAAATGAGAAAGTTTGTGACCCGGCAGCCATGTTGAGATCAGTCGAGGAAATACCAAGCACCGCCCACCAGCCGGAGCACAGCCAATATGAACGCTCTCTCTCAATGAAATGTCCTGTGATTGGCCAAAGTCTCCCGTCATGGGCTAGATTTTTTAAAGCCTGAAAACAGAGCCATGATGAGGTGCAGAAGTCTAGTTATCTCTCAGAGCACTTGAATTACAATATGCTGAAAGGTTATTATGGAATTTTTGCCCGATGATGCCAAAAATATACTGCCTACTGCCACTTTAAGTGACACAAGCCAGCATGACTTATTCACTTT
This sequence comes from Adelosebastes latens, assembly GCA_916700685.1. NCBI lineage: Eukaryota > Metazoa > Chordata > Actinopteri > Perciformes > Sebastidae > Adelosebastes > Adelosebastes latens. The sequence continues at coordinate 30,927 of CAKAKR010067147.1, read as the reverse complement.
AAATTACACACCACAAAGTTACACCACTGCGTCCCTGTAATGAGATGAATACTGTTGCTTCAACTCCTTTTTGCATTTTAAGGTGTGAATAATCAACATAGCTCTTCACGTTAAGACATTTAATTTCAACAAGGCCAAATTGGGGATTCTCCGATGGGTCGAAGACAACCCCATCTGGAGATGAGCCAAGCCATGGAGCTTCAGGGTGGATTACCAGCCTGCAAGGACAGCAGTTGACCCTCTTGATCTGGCCGTACTCATGAACGGCATCTGCTTCCATTTCAAGGCTACTTTTCATTGCTGCTGTCTGATTGATCCCTGGGAAAATCCTGTCAGCCAGACGTTCTACAGAGCTCTGTTTAGCAAGGCTCAGTGTGAGGAGGTAAGTCTAGGTCTCCTTAGTCAATGCCAATCTGCAGAAGAACTTTGCCCCCTAGTTGCATTTTGTGAGCAATGTCCTAGGTGACCAAGAGACCTTAAGTACAGCTGTTCACAAACAAAAATGCATGCAGATGATTGTAGTCTCTAGCCAGCCAGTGGCGCATCCTGGTGGGCCAACACATTCTCATCCCAACTCGTCACATATTGATGCTTTGTCAGACCCCTCGGCGTCACTTTTCGGTCGCAGTAAACGTGCTTACCCGGCAAACATTTCAAATCCAATAGATGTTGAGTCGCAACGTGACTTTATTTCGACCCTTTGCTGTCATGAAAACATAATCTTATGGGAATGGTGATTTCAAGGAAAATTTACACAATGGTGTAACTGAATAAACACTATTTAAAACTGAATAAACACAGTTTAAAACTAGAATGGCACTCGGAGAGCGCAGACCTCTGCTCCCCTCTCTGTTCAGCTTGCGCCATCATCCACGTGTATTGTTGTTTATGTTGAGATCAGCTTTATGTAGCGGAGCATCGTAAAACACTTCATTCAAACTAGACAGAAACAAAATAAAACTCACCTAAACCATCGTCGTTATTACTCTTTCCAACAATCAACAAGTGTGCTTTGGTCGAACTCAACTGTAATTTCCCAGAGTTTAATGTGAAAAAACAAATCTACAGGTGTCCCCCACCCTCCCTCCACCCCCCGCTCTCTCTCTGTCCCTCTCTCTGTCCCTCTCTCTGCAAGCAGAAGGAAAGAGGCAGGGTGACGCTTCATGAACGCGTCATCAGTTACACTGCGCATGTCCTAAAGCCTGTGGTGTTAATGCACAGGCTGAGCGGAGTTATTAAAAAAAAATCCCTAAGCCGGATCATGATCCGGATCTTCACCAAAATCTAATGGATTGTTCATTGTGTCACACCACACCTCTCCAAAAAATTTCATTCAAATCTATCACAGACTTTTGGAGTAATCCTCCAAACGAACAAACGAACAAACCAACAAACAAACCAACAAACAAACCAACGCGGGTGAAAACAAAACCTCCTTCCTTGGCAGAGGTAATAACAATGATATAATGTTGTAACATAAGTGTGTGTAGTGTTTACGAATGAATTGTGTTATTGAAAAGTGTTATTATTCTAGACAGATTATGCTATCATGTATATGGCCAATATGTATGATTTTTCCAGCATCTCCTCAAATTCCATTCAGGATGATTTTTCCTTGCGCACCAACTCTAATTCCTTTGGCCTCCAACGCATGTGCAACAGGTGATATCAGAAAAAAAAATCATAACTAAACAACATATAATGGATAGATCTATCTAGCCCAGTATTGGTATCCTTTTGATATATAAACCAAATGATCTCTAAATTTGGTGTTTAGCATTTGAGTCACATCCTATTTTACTGTGTGGGTGAGAAGCAGTAGGAATTTCTGAATTGCACAACAATCTATCACAGGTGTGTTTATTCTGTAACTGTAAAACAAGTTTTCAACAGATTGAGAAATACTTATTTATCTACAGGCAGCACAAGAGCTGTGCTTGTTATAAGTTCTGTGGGTGTGTCAATGTCCAATTTTATGTAGGCGACAGTGGAAGCTCTACTGAAAACTGCAAATTGGGACAAACTACAAAGTAATGTTTGATCTTTCTTGCTTTTGTGTGTCTTAGAAAAAAAAAAAAAATATTATTATTTATTATTAAAATTTATTTATTATTTCCCACATTTATAATACAACAAAAACTGTATACAAAAACTGACAGGGCAGAATATAACACATTAAAGCCCCTGTCCCTGTCCCTGTCCCTGAGGAGCAGCATGGAGTCCAGCAATAAAGCCCACTTGACCTAATTGATTTAATACAAAATTAATTTAAGAAGGAAATCTCATATAGCGAGACCTGGGATGATAATAAAACCTTTTGTTCAGCCTCAGTAATGAAGGTTACAATATTGTAACCCTAGATCTATAAGCACAGGCGGAGCCCTCTACTGGACTCTATGGGTAATGGGGGTGGGGAAAAAAGACGATTCACCTATGTATTGTGATTTTTTTTGTTTTACGATTTTGAAATAGATTTTTTTAATACCAGAATCGATATATTTGCTTCATTTGAGTCTATGCGGAGGTAGAAGGACGTTACCGCTTTTATTGTTGTAGTCAGAGTAACGTGATGTCATATCCGTTCAGTATCCGTCACTCAAAACAAACAGTAGCCGGCCGGCCATAGCGAGCAGAAACCGGCGGAGGGTCGGCGTGTATACGACCTGACATCTCTGACTACATATTTGCCGAAAATCAAAACATTTTACAGTATTGATTTAGATATTTTCTAAGGTACAAGTCCCTAGAAGTGTGTTATTCAACTTTTTCCCATGGTCTAGTGTTCACAAAAATCGCAATAAATCATAATATTGAATCGCAATACTTAAAAATCGCAATACATATCGAATCGGCATCCAAGTATCTTGATAGTATCGAATCGGGAGATAGGTGTATCGTCCCAGCCCTAATGGGTACTACTCTCCTCCAATCACACGCACGCATTCGCCCACTGACATTTGCATACACGTAACTGGCAAAATCAGGACGTGCCTACCGAATATGTGCGTTACCACAGTTTATAAGGCGGCGTCCAGCGCTGCCTGGTAACCCACGCCCTCTTCAGCGAACGGAACAGGAGCGGCAGGGCCCCCTTGGTAGAGGGCTCCGCATATGCTTATAGAACTAGGGTTACAATATCATAACCTTCATTCTAATTTGCACAGACTCTGCCCTCTACTGGACTCTATGGGTACAGTGGGTGGAGCCCGATGGATGTACGCCCTGCCGCGCCACCACATTGACCTAACCACACTGATCCAGATCGGCTAAGGATTGGACACCACAGCCCACCTACTTCTTTGTAACCACAGCGGAGAAATAGGGGGCTCTATCCAACTCAGATAGTTCGCAACTGATCTGGGTAAAGCCATGGCCTAACCCTGCAGGGGACACCCTCCACTCTTCCGAGGAGGAGCCGTGAGTCCCAGCCACATATGACGGGCTAGAGACATCACACGGCCCGTGGCTTTTGCAACACCTTGAATCAGATAATTAATTTGGCTGAAGCTCTGGTCCAAAATGTTAATCTGAGGCAGCGAGGCAGGGGGCGTCCGGCTGGGAAGACGCCCAACAGTTCTTAGCAGCTGCAGCCAGCTGCGCTTCCAGTTGAAATAGTTTGTCAAAATATTCCAGCATTTCCCTGTCACGTAGCAGCAGAGAAGTCCTGCTCTCTGACCAGCTGGATGCCAGTGGAAGCAGGCGGAGGCCGTCGCCGAGGGAGGACACGCCGGGGTAACATGCCTCCGTGGGACCCTGCTCCCTGAGAGAATCCACCTGAAAACTGGGCTCTCATTTTCAGTGGCTGCTAGCAGGATGGCGCTACACACTGCCAGAAGTCTGGTAGAGGGGGCGAAAGACAGCCGCCTGAGTTGGATGAGCCGGGCTGTAAAACCATGGTGAATGCAGCTCACTTACCTAGGTGGGAGCGGGGGGACAGCTGTAGTCCAACACGCTGTAGTCCAACACGCTGTAGTCCAACACTCTGTAGTCCAACACGCTGTACTCCAACACGCTGTAGTCCAATACTCTGTAGTCCAACACGCTGTACTCCAACACGCTGTAGTCCAACACGCTGTAGCTGTAGTCCAACACGCTGTAGTCCAACACGCTCTAGTCCAACACGCTGTAGTCTAACACTCTGTAGTCCAACACGCTGTACTCCAACACGCTGTAGTCAAACACGCTGTAGTCTAACACTGTAGTGCAACACGCTGTACTCCAACACGCTGTAGTCCAACACGCTGTAGTCCAACACGCTGTAATCCAACACTCTGTAGTCCAACGCGCCGTAGTCCAACATGCCGTAGTCCAACACGCCGTAGTCCAACACGCCGTAGTACAAAACGCCGTAGTCCAAAACGCCGTAGTCCAAAACGCCGTAGTCCAAAACGCCGTAGTCCAACACGCTGTAGTCCAACACGCTGTAGTCCAACACGCTGTAGTCCAACATGCTGTAGTCCAACACGTTGTACTCCAACACGCTGTAGTCCAACACGCTGTAGTCTAACACTCTGTAGTCCAACACGCTGTAGTCCAACACTCTGTAGTCCAACACGCTGTAGCTGTAGTCCAACACGCTGTAGTCCAACACGCTCTAGTCCAACACGCTGTAGTCTAACACTCTGTAGTCCAACACGCTGTACTCCAACACGCTGTAGTCAAACACGCTGTAGTCTAACACTGTAGTGCAACATGCTGTACTCCAACACGCTGTAGTCCAACACGCTGTAATCCAACACTCTGTAGTCCAACGCGCCGTAGTCCAACACGCCGTAGTCCAAAACGCCGTAGTCCCACACGCTGTAGTCAAACATGCTGTAGTCCAACACACCGTCGTCCAACACACTGTAATCCAACATGCTGTAGTCCAACATGCTGTAGTCCAACACGTTGTAGCTGTAGTCCAACACGCTGTACTCCAACACGCTGTAGTCCAATACTCTGTAGTCCAACACGTTGTACTCCAACACGCTGTAGTCCAACACGCTGTAGTCTAACACTCTGTAGTCCAACACGCTGTAGTCCAACACTCTGTAGTCCAACACGCTGTAGCTGTAGTCCAACACGCTGTAGTCCAACACGCTCTAGTCCAACACGCTGTAGTCTAACACTCTGTAGTCCAACACGCTGTACTCCAACACGCTGTAGTCAAACACGCTGTAGTCTAACACTGTAGTGCAACACGCTGTACTCCAACACGCTGTAGTCCAACACGCTGTAGTCCAACACGCTGTAATCCAACACTCTGTAGTCCAACGCGCCGTAGTCCAACATGCCGTAGTCCAACACGCCGTAGTCCAACACGCCGTAGTACAAAACGCCGTAGTCCAAAACGCCGTAGTCCAACACGCTGTAGTCCAACATGCTGTAGTCCAACACACCGTAGTCCAACACACTGTAATCCAACATGCTGTAGTCCAACATACTGTAGTCCAACACGTTGTAGCTGTAGTCCAACACGCTGTAGTCCAACACACCGTAGCGGTCGTCACCAGCGGTAAAGACCCAGCGAAAGATATCGGCAGCAGGCTTCTGCGGACCATACTGGACACCGATGAAATGAAATGCAGATTAGACATCTGATCGACGCTGAGATGTTTGCTGGGTAATGCTGTGAATTAGACAAAAACATTTGCTTAGGTTTGGGCAACAAAACCACTAGTAAGGTATAAGGGAAAAAAACAACATGGTTGGGCTTCAAATTACAATTTTTTTTACAGTGAAAATGTGACTTGACGTTGTTAACACGGGACACGAATGAACAGCTGATTGCGAAGTGAAGCGGGACGCACGGGACACGGCGACCTCCTGGATGAAAGCCTTGTATTTATTGGGCCCATCCACTTCCACTCCTGCCCACTATGTGGGCCTCTTACGATTTTGAAATACGTCACCACAGCACTTTCTCTGAGTACATCGTAGTTAATGGAAAGCCTGGTGCGTCTCATACCGCCGTTAAAGGGTGCCTTGTACGGCGGTATCGAATGCTGATGGCCTTCTAGCCTTCACGGGTTGCTGATATGTCAAGGGACTGCCGGCTTGAACTTAACCAAGTTCACTGGTGGCACCTCGCAGGTGACCCATGGTACAGAAACGGGTGAAGTCCTTGTATATCTCTGGCACTTCGAGGACAGACAGGTCCAGCAACTCTCCACCAATGACTTGGATAGTGCGCTTGTTATGCCCAGCTCATTCAGGAGCATCACAAAGAAGGGAAGTCTACACAACAACAGTTTAAATAAGCAAGTCAATTTATTATAGATAATTCAACTGAAGCAAAAATAAAGTCAGTAAGGGTGTAAAGTCAGTAGTCAGTAATGAGGTGTGGGATTTGGGTGCAATGTGAACTGTAGTGTTAACGTACCTGTAACATGAAGGATAACGAAATAGAACCAAACCAAACAAACCAAGTTGGGTGCCTAGAAGGCACTGGCCTTCCAGGAGGGAGAGAGAGCAGCCATCTTAGAAATACCCAGTTTATAGGCTCGTTGGAGATGAGCCAGGCCTGTGCAGAATCGATCACCGGCGATCGCCGCGTAATGTATGCCGGTTAGATTTGTGTCCGACTTGATGCCGACTTGCTCTGACGTCATGCACACGTGGGCAACGATAACTTCACGAGTTCGAGGCGGCCGCAGTTTTTAGAGCCAAACGCTGCAGTTGCTCTCCACCGCCTGCAAGACCCAGGGCATTATGGGAAACGCCTGGCTCGCGCCTGATCACCACGTGTTGTAGAAAGTCACAACTTTCTGTGTAATTGTAATATTTAACGCTTGATTGTATTAGTCTCCTGTTGTGCGATGAAGGTTTTATCTGTTAACAAACACATCTTGTGTGGTTGATACTTACAATTATTATAATAATGAAGGTTATCTATATATAACACTTATCAAAATGAGTGCTCATTACAAAGTGCTTTACAAGGTGGACTTAAAAATAATAAAGGATAGAATCCAATGCCAGACACACGCGCATTTCCACATATATTTGCAAACAAATATAAATAAATCCCAGTGTGGTCTGAAAACTACAAGTGGCCTACAGATCGGATCTAACAGGAAGTAACTTTTTCTGTGACTTCCTGTAAATTCCGTGACGGCTGTTCGAAACAGCTGGAAACTGTCCGACTTGACCGCATTTTTTTGTCACCGCCCTCTGCTGCTGCCGCCTGATCTCGTCTACTTTCCGGGCGAGGCGCCATTCATCTCGAATGAGCCTATTATCTGCTCCCAGCAGGTGAGGCCAATCTCCTAATGAGAGGAGAAGGGCCCGGCAATCAGGGGGATTGAAAGAGGCTAATAGACAGACCAAGACTGAGAATCATATTGACCGGGCTGTCACAGTGCTCCTATTTAAAGGGAGTGTTTGTAAGAATCAGAAATGCTTGTTAACAGCGAAAGTCAGCGTCGGGCTCGCGCTTGCTCGCTCTAAATAGACATGAACGAGCATCGCTCAAAACAGTGAGGCGACACACGTCAGCTAAAACCACAATAATACTCTATATTTCACCTGCTTGGCAGTAATGTTAGCTGACCAGACGAAGGTCTCTATATTGATCCTAGTGTTGGCTTTTCCTGCTTCAGCCTCCCGTCCGCGGCTTGAGCGTTACAGGGGAGACACCGGAGTTTTGGTCGGAGGCGATAACGTTTCTCTCTGGAGAGCTCCGTCACTTCACAAGACACGGAAAACCTCTGTTGGTCTGGAGGAGCTGCAGCAGTTATTTCTGCACAAACGTCCACTGTGCATTCACTAGATATTCTCAGAGCTAAACTAACTCTTCTGCAGTGTGTAATGTGCGCGCATACACGTGAGGTGGAGCGAGCTGAGTGAAGGCAAGCAGGCAGGCAGAGGAGCAGAGTACAGCAGAGACTCCGGCCCTGGAGACCAAAGCTACGGTCTCCCCCGCGTCTTCCGACCGCGACCAACACTGTTGGCAAAATGGCTGAGCTTAAAACTACGACATTTGTAAAGTGAAATTGAAGCTGAATGTTGTGAACACAGAACACGAAGGAACAGCTGATTGTAACGTGAAAGTGAAACTTAACATGGGACAGCAGTCTCCTGGATGAAAGCCTTGTGAGGCTTTGTTTATACTCGCGGGCGACACCGTGGCGTGGGCCTCCGTAGATGGCGCGTGCGCTACGAGCATGCACAGAGGCGTTTATGCTTAGCATGGTGTTCGTTGCAATATACTCTAAAACGCCAGGTGGCGTAGAAACAAATAGTCTGTGGATAAGCAAGAAGTCAACAAATGTTACCGGAAGAACGTTATCGGTAATCGTGATCTCTCTTTCACGGCCTGCAGCGAAATGCCTCTTCTTTCCCCAGTGTGTTGCCTATTTCTTTCCAAGGATTTAATGTCACGTGACTGTCCCTGTGGTCTCTCAATGAGCAGTCGTAGAGATGTCTATACAGGCGAACCTGCTCGGCCAGTCTTCCCTCGAAGGCGTCCATGTTGAAATGAAAAGTGCAAACGCAAATGTGTCTTGGTCTTTCTTGGATACTGAGAAAAAATACAAAGTCAGTAAATTAAAAAATGCACATACTGTCCATCATCTGTCTTTCAATCTAGCCAAACTCTATGTAGAAAAAAAATTAGCGTTACAGACATCAAGCTTGAATACAGGCTAGGCTAGGATAGGCTTAAAGGGTAACTTCGGTATTCTTCAACCTTGACCCATTTCACAGGTTTTTGTGTCTAACTGACTAATAGGGACAACAATTTCTGAAAGTGGTCCAGTATTGAGGGAGATCGCTGTAGACGGCAGCTGCTACTGGGCTACAATGTAATCCTATTGGGGCAAGTTGACACTGTCAATTACATCCACTAAAAGTGCTTGTTTTTGCCATGACAGGCTGATTGTTATTGTAAGTGTCTGACATTATGGAAGGAGTCTCGCTCAAAGAGGAAATACGGGACACGGATATTCAGATTTCACAACGAGACTTCTCCTTGAGCGGGACTTGGACACAATAACAAACAGAGCGGATCAAGTGAAAGGTAAGTACATTTTTTTATTTCTCTGTAGGGTTTTTTCCGTAATGTTGTTAGCCACTATTAACTACCTGAGCCCGTCAGTGGCAAAAACAAGCACTTTTAGTGAACGGTAACGTTACGTTGACGCTGCTCCCTTGCCCTCGCAGCTTGTTCCTGCTGGTTACAGCGTTCTCCCTCAATACTGGACCAATTTCAAAAAGTGTTGTCCCCATTAGTCACTTAGACACGAAAACATGGGGGTCCAGGTTGAAATCAGGTACTCACCCTTGTAATTGGGGACGTAACTTGATATGTACAACTTGAAATCTTTCCCCCGTTTGCTGGTGGGTGCAGGTGAAAGTGCAATTCTGTCCACGTCGTTGACATTTATTAGTGGTACAAACTGGAAACTGGTATGATCAACGCAGTTACAGTTTTGCACAGTGTGCTGTTGCGTTGGACTGAATCTGTGACATAACCAGGCCACATTCATTTGAATATATAACAGATGAAAATAAAAAGAGCTGTGAAACAAATGTGGCATTATGAAATAAAAGTCCCTTGAAATAAATAAATCTAGGCCTAGTCCATTAAAAAATGTCCTTTTTTAAAAAAAAACCTATTTATTCACTGAACAATATTGATTCGTTTATATATTTATATTTACATTTATTTCTATATTTATTGCCTCATTTATTTATTTTATGATTTATTTCATAGCAATGTTTATTTATGTATGTATTTATTTACTGTAACATTGGCTTAAATGGACAGCGTCTCTCCCTCCTCATCTCTCTCTCGAGTGCAAGCAGGCAGTAGTGTGTTACTATGGTTACAGGCATCGGCGTCGCCAGGTCATTTTGTCTTTGTAACCCCTGAATATTTAAGGGTGAAGCTCGAGAAAAAGCTTAATGTGTGTGAATTTGCGATAGTCTTCCTAACATAACAGCCTGTCAAAATAAATGCAGGTGTGTGTGTGTGTGTGTGTGTGTGTGTGTGTGTGTCAACATCAATACATTTAACTGTTTTCCAGCTCTAGTCCATAAATGTTTAATGATAGCAGTTGTGAAGTATTGTTTCTACTCAATACTATACTAATTACTAACAACTACTAATATTTTCAACATCATTATTCAGAATTAATCTTGAAATGAAGGTTTAATTTTTCAATGATTAAGACATGTAGGCCTGTATTTACACTGAATTAATCTGTCATTAACTACTGATTGGAAAATATTGCTATTTGTCATAGATGTTTAGAGTATACAGCGTGTTTTATAAGGTTCTAGTATGTTAAAGTTTAAGTTTGTGTATATGAAAGCTCAGTATTGCAAGCTTTTACGCTGAACTCTTTGCCTTTTTTTTGTCAGTGGATTTTGTATTTGCACACACTTAAACATGCAACTAACATCTACAATACATTTGGATGGAGTTCATTTTAACAAATCAAGTTAGATTTACAGACCTAACTTGGGTACCAGGGACATATTGCTTTTCAGTTACATTATACCTTTAAATAATATCAGCATTAAGAAGTCAAGTTGGAGTTACAGAAATCAGGTCCCCTTGAGATGATGAAATTACTTTAACATTACACAATAAATTGGAATTTTGGTAACTGAAAAATAAAATGTTGAATCAACATGAGTCTTTTAAACAGTCTAATGTGAATGGAATATTGTGGTTTGACGAGCAATAAATAATTGAGAAAAATAGGGAAATTGTGTCATTCTGATCATGTGCGACCGATGTACACATTAAACCTGCAGTAGGCAGTATGTTTTTGGCATCATTGGGCAAAAATTCCATAATAACCTTTCAGCATATTGTAATTCAAGTGTTCTGAGAGAAAACTAGACTTCTGCACCTCCTCATGGCTCTGTTTTCAGGCTTTAGAAAATCCGTGACGGGAGACTTTGACCAATCACAGGTCATTTCAGAGAGAGAGCGTTTCTATTGGCTGTGCTCTGGCTGGTGGGCGGTGTTTCTTCAACAGATCTCAACATGGCTGCCGGGTCACAAACTTTCTCATTTTACAGCTAAACAGTACACTAAAAGATGTTTCTGAAAACATTTTATGTGAGAAATAGGCATTTCAGTAACAGAATCATGATTCATATTTGATCAGCGCTGCCTAGTTTGACCGTTTGGTCAGAGTTTGCGAGTGATTGACAGCCGGCTCTCATAGATGGCAGCTTGACAGCAGACTCCAGATCAGCTCTGACTGCTTGTTTTCCCTCCGGTCTGTGAAATCTTGCAGATGCCATTAGGAGCACCGGAGGACACAGAGGCACGTGATTTTTTTCAAATTAACTGATTAATTTATTAATTTGATAGGGACAATACATGTAGGCTATTGTTACACTTAATTAAAGTGCAACCGATGCAATGTATAGGACTTCTAGTCGTAGCTAATTTGCCCTGGTTAGGCTTTTAAGAAAAAAGTAAAAAAATAGGCCTACATGATACCACAAAATACATAAAATCACATAATACAACATCGTACATTGCAATCAATTTACACATGTAGGTTCCCCATCAGTAATCAGTGAGTTTGGTTTAATTCCAGACAATGTTTCACGTTTTCATTAAACGTTTTCAGGTTAGGTTAGATTACCTGTCTCATGCACGATACTGTCAGGATATAGTGACCGTTTCATAAAAAATAACTTGTTTTAATCTGCTCAATTTCTACCCACTGCAGCTTTAAAATCAAGTAAATTGAAAGAACTTTTTTTCAGTGAATGTAGTCGAAATAAGGCACCATCAGAGTGCATAAAAAAATCATCTAAATAGAGCTTGTTTATAAAAGAACTATAGCCTATAATAATATTGCATTATATTAACAAGGTTGTTTTTTTATTGTCTCCAGTTGTAGAAACACTGACAACCAACTGATTAATAGCCCGTGGCTTCTTTTTATTGCAGTTATTGCATTGAATTTGTATTTGACAGGTGAGAAGTTTTTGTGTCCTCTCTGTGAAGCGCTTCAGTGTGAGGAGTGTGTGCGTAATATGGTGTTTCTGGCGACGTCTGTGTGTGTGTGTGTGTGTGTGTGTGTGTGTGTGTGTGCGCGCATCTTGATCCCTTCGTTCCCATTGGCTGCTGAAACTTGTTGGAGCTTTTCTCTGGAGAAAAAGAGAAATCTCCAGGAACCTATCGGTGCTCCCGACCCGTCCCCCACCACCCTCCCCATCTCACACCCGCCTGGTCCAGACTTGTCCGGGACGGAGACAGTCTAAAGTAGTCCAGCCTTCACACACCGGTTAAATAAGCTCATGTCAGAGACACAGCACTGGTATATAGTGAGCTCATTAACAGTGTGAGGACTCCCTGCCGCTCCACACACACACACACGCACACACACACACAGACACACAGACAGACACAGAGACACCGCCGAGTCTCCTCCAGACCTGCTCCACGAGGCTGATCTGGGGTCTGTCTCTCTGATAGAGAGGTAGAGAGGGCCCAGGCTATTTCATCTGCTTTTTTTTCCTTTTTCTCCGCCAACAACACTGGATCCGTCAGACATCTCCACCTTCTTTAAATCTCTTGTGACCAACAAGTCTGCACTTGAACTGGACATCTAAAAACGTGTCCGTCTTTTTTTTTTGCTTTTATTTTTCTTTTGTATTTTTTTTAAAAATTTTTTGTTTTAATGGTACCATGTCGTCTTTGCCAGGAACGGTCCCGCGGATGATGCGCCCGGCTCCCGGTCAGAACTACCCCCGCACCGGATTCCCTCTGGAAGGTAGGCTGCATCCAGCGGAGCAGCAGCAGCTGATGATGAGTGAGAAAAAGGCCTCTCTTTTAGACTCACACTAAGGAGAATATGTGAATACTTGAGAGCTCAATTTGAAAATTAAAATATGCTAGGCTAAACATGAGACTTTAGCTCCAGGCTCCAGTATAGTCTTGGCTACTTTATTTTTTATTTTTATTTTATTTTGCCATGAATGACTCACATCAAAACAACTTTTTTTCCACACATTGAAAATGTCTTTTTTTTATCTTACTAAAATTGTAAAAAAAAAAATGTTATAATATTATCTTATAGTCTAAATATTAGCTGCTTTTCACTTAGGCCTATTATTAATCATGCAGGGATCATTTTGTCAACAAAATTTGAAATGAGTCTCCATCCCATGAAGGAGAAAGTCTGTGTAACCAAAAATGATGGATTTCTTCAAGTGCTCTGATGCGCCTGGAAATCAAATCAATGAAATAGAAAAAAAGGAGAAGGAGAAGCGGAGGATTACACCAATATTTGGAAAGCGTGATAGTGAATAATGAAGCCGGACAGAAGGGGCTCTTCACCTCCTCTTCAGGATGGAGCTGTGAAGTACCATCCCTTAATGCTTAATGCAATCTGTTAACCAACATGTCGAGTTGAATAACTGAGAATAATTATTATAGGCCCTATACGAGAATATGTTTTCAGGGGAAACACAACATTTAAATGGGACTATTTTTTTCTTTAACTGTGTCATGATGATTAAATGTTAATAATAAAGCTCCATGCTGAGTGTGACCTTGTTGTCCCCCCCCCCCCTACAGTGTCCACTCCTCTGGGCCAGGGTCGGGTGAACCAGCTCGGAGGAGTCTTCATCAACGGCCGGCCGCTGCCCAACCACATCCGACACAAGATAGTGGAGATGGCCCACCACGGGATCAGACCCTGCGTCATCTCCAGACAGCTGCGCGTCTCTCACGGCTGCGTCTCCAAGATCCTCTGCAGGTACCAGGAGACCGGATCCATCCGGCCAGGAGCCATAGGAGGCAGCAAGCCCAGGGTGAGAAGAACCGGATAATAATAATAATAATAATAATAATGATAATAATGATAATAATAATAATAATAATAATAATAATAATAATAATGATAATCATAATAATGATAATAATAATAATTATTATAACAATTATAATAAATTAAATAAGAATTGTTATTTGTTTTATTTTATTATTATTATTGTTTAATTTATGTATTTGATATTTAGACTTAATGCAGTTTGAGTGGCCTATTTCTTGCACATTAGCCTAACTGTCTTTTTCATTTTTTTTACGACATTTCAGCAGCCTGTAGCCTACTGTATATACTCATCACATTGTGTCCTGTGTCTCTGTCTCTCGGTCGTGCTGTCCCACCTGCAGCAGGTAGCCACGCCGGACGTGGAGAAGCGGATCGAGGAGTACAAGCGGGACAACCCGGGCATGTTCAGCTGGGAGATCCGGGATAAACTGCTGAAGGACGGGGTGTGTGACAGAAGCACAGTCCCTTCAGGTGAGGCCTCCTCTGGTAAGCGGCATTTAATTAAATCTTTCATTCTCCGCTATTTTCCGATTCAAATTATTATTATTATTATTATTATTATTATTACTCTCTTATTTTATTATTATTATTATTATTATTATTATTATTATTATTATTATTATTATTATTATTATTTTATCATTATTTTACTATTATTATTATTATTATTTGTTATTTTATCATTATATTATTATTAACATTATTATCATTATTATGCTATCAGCCTGTATACTGAAGCTGTCTCTGTGTACGCAGTGAGTTCGATCAGTCGCGTGCTTCGAGCTCGATTTGGAAAAAAGGACGATGAGGACGAGTGTGACAAAAAGGACGAAGACGGAGAAAAGAAAACCAAACACAGCATCGACGGCATCCTCGGTGACAAAGGTAGGCCATCAGCATCAGAGGAGAAACACACAGCCTGTCTGTCTGTCTGTCTGTCTGTCCAGTTAAAGAGCCTGTGTGGACAGCTGCAGGTTGGACTATATACTGTCTTCTTCTACTACGCGATGAGTTGTCTACAAATTGGTGTTAAATGAGCGCTTTGTCGCTCCGGGTTTCCTCCTTTAAGCTGTTCTCCCAGTAGACTGCAGGAGCTGCTTCATTATTAATGATGGTGAGCTCTGGAGTGGATCGGTCTCCCGTGGCGCGGAGTAATCGCTCCCTTGAAAGCGACGCTGACAGATGACCGATGTGCCAGTCAATATCAATTACAGGCGGCCTGACAGGGACACCTCTCACAGGCAGGAGGCCGGGGGCCAGCGACCTCACAGCGGCCTGATAGGGGCCTGATAGTGGCCTGCTAGTGGCTTTATGGGCGCCAAGTTCACCCACAAAAACAAGCTGTGATTTGCGGTGGCAGCTACGAACCAAACGTTTAAAATAATAAAAAACACAGAAATGCGATAACCTGATATTATAAACATGTATTCAGTTCATAAAATGAAATGCCACCAGGAGAAAAAAGATCCACAATTGAATTTATCTAAAAAAAAAAACTATCTTAAATGTTTTATAGCAAGATTTTAATGAAATACGCACATAATAAATAATTTTAGCAAAACTTTATTTAATTATTATATATGTTTAAATTTATATTTTTTAAAATATATTTTTAATTATTTCATTTAATTTTATAGCAAGATTTTAATGAAATGTGCATGTAATAAATAATTTTAGCAAAACTTTATTTAATTATTATATATATGTTTAAATTTATATTTTTTTAAATATATTTTTAATTATTTCATTTAATTTTATAGCAAGATTTTAATGAAATGTGCACATCATAAATAATTTTAGCAAAACATTATTTAATTATTACATATATACCTTTTTTTAATTTATATTTTTAAATATATATTTTTAATTATTTCATTTAATTTAGCTTGAATAACAAAATTTGATCCGTAAAAGGGCCGAAGGGATAAATATTTTGAAGCATTAATGATTAAGAAGGAATTCGAGGTACATTTCTCTCAGATTTAATTTCTAAAATTGAGGCACATATTTAGCATTTAGCAGCTTTTATATATTATGAGATACATAGACAATTTTATGTTTTTTTTTTTCATAGAAGTTGCATATACAACTGTTTATATTTTGTGTTTCAAAGATAGCTGGGGACAAAGTGTGCGTGCTGGGTCATTTTTCATCACTGAGTTGAGCATTCACTCAAAGAACAGCAGCTGTAGAAGAACATCTGTACTGTTGTTTGTCTTGTAGGCCTGTTTTGATTGGAGCAACATCAGTTGTCCATTAATTAGATTTAAGGCCTGTAGCTCCCAGTGTTTCCTGACCACTGGTTCTACTGGTGTCATTTTTTTTCTTTTTTTTTCAAACGCCATCAACTGTCCTCCTTTTCATGTTCTTCAAAAGATCAGCCTAGCTATAGTGTCTTTCTGTCATCCGGGCCTGGCATTTAATAATTTGAAGACTTAGCCTATTACAGCTGGTAATGAAACCGGTGTCTGTTGAATAGGCGTCTGTGTTGGAGAGCGGTGTAATAGCTCGAAGGCATGGTAAGAAATATATTTATCCCCTATCAGCCCTCACTCTCACAGTTCCAGGCACATGCATTCTGTTGAAGGGCTTTAAAGCAGATTAAATTGAGCCTTTTATTTCTTTTCACTTTCATCTTTCAGCAGCTTCACTTCGTGGTGTGGTGCCCGTGGCGCAAATTCATGAGATTTTAAGGTTTCCTCTCGTGTTGTTTAGATTGTATTTTTAAATATTCATTTCATTTGCTTTTATGGGATTGTTTTTGGTGGCATGTTGGCAGAATCTCAAGGAAGGGAGAGCCACGCAGAGTGTATTTTAGCAGCAGTGTGAGAGGCTGAATGAAAGAGGTGTGACTGTGGGCTGCTGTGACTGAGACAAACACATGGATGAGTATAGGCCTCCTATATGCATTTTTTCATCAGATACTCTATACTGGTTTTCCACATGATATACATTAGGAAGTAAACTGCATGCTTTATTTCTGTACAACTGTTAAAGCCAGTCACAATATGTTTTACAAACACACTTAAAAAACAATGCATTATGAGATTTATATTAACCAATTCATAATTAGTGAATATAGAATGCTTTCCACTCTTCAATCTGCATTTTCTTACAGAACTGACATTTGCATACACATACATGCATATTTTACAATTTCTGTAAAATCATGCCCATACTGTATATCATCATATCTCTGCAACAAGATTACAAAATATGACTGTAGATCTTATTTTTATTATATTAATTTATGATGTTTGGAAAGTATGAAAAGCTGCAAAATAATGATCATATTCAGTAGATTACTGTAATGCAAATATGTATGATAGTTTCCAGAATATACTGTAAACATGTTACAAAATGTTTGTTAATATAGTAGGAAAATGCATTTCATTTATAGGTGGCAGGTGTAATGGATAGGAAGGGTAACCTCTGTGGCTACAGTTAGACGGCTGTCTGCTTTTGGTCGAACCTTATACAATCTATGATGAGCTTCCCACAGTAACAATGACTGATGCACACTCTTTTCATCTGCAGTGTAAGGCAGCATTTAGTCAATATGCTGTTTCCCAAAGATATGCATAACCTGCAGGGGGAAAAAAAAAAAAAAACAGTGTCAATTTTGGAGTCCAGAATAAGCCTGGTTGAAAGAAAAAAAAGGTTGACAGTGAGGATGGAGAGAGCACTTCAAACAAATCCAGTGGAAGTGACGAGAGGCAGCTTTAGAGCACAGGCTGTGGGAAGTTCTATTGCAGCTATTAATAACACTTTTCCCCGGGCATCCGCACTTACTCCACTCCATCTGCACTTTCTCCCAGCTATTTTGCCGGGTTGAAATTGAGGGAGACCCAAATGTTGGCTGGAGATAACACAATCATCACAGCCTCGGTCCTGGGCTGTGCATCAGTGTATTAAACTGGGATTAACCTCCCCTTTCTCCCCCGCTGCCTCGCACCGAAAATTCACATTTTTAAGAGACATATTGAAAAAGAAAAAAGAAAAAAGAGACGAGGAGGCTGGAAGCCAATGTGCAACATAGAGGAATGGTATCAACAGCAGTTATGATGTCATTGTCATCATGATAATCATTGTGATGAAATGCACTCATCTCCTAAGATCATCGATTGATCATTTCAGTCATTCATCTGGTAAAAATCCACAAATGTTTCCTGATTCCATTTCCTCCAATCTGAGCACCTGCTGCTTTTCTTTTTTTAAACTGAACAGCATTGGGACAGTCTTATAATAATAATAATAATAATGTAAACAAACTCTATTTGTTTATTATAGCACCTTTCATACAAGAAATGCAGCTCAAAGTGCTTAACAATAAAGACATTACATGCACTGACTCCTTCATGTTTCACATGAAAATGAACATAAAAAGATATTAAAAACATTAAGATGGAAAATAAAACCAGATAAAAATGGGCAGTTTGAAGTTGTCACACAGAAAACTGCAGATGGATGTTTGTCTTTGAAGTTATAATGACTAAACAAATAATTAAGATACACAAGATGAATCTGTATTTATTATACTTTTTAACTGCAGCCCTAATCTTTAGACATATGTATTTAAGAAATCAACACAAATACAGTATGTCATATAATCCATACCATAGCATCGACACATTAATTAGGAAACAGTATAAAACAACTGGAATTTGGATAAAATTCGGATTTGATTTGGATGAAATACTCACATATTATGTTATTTTATATTATAATACAAACATATTGTATTAGGCTATAGTACAATTCCTGGGAAAAAAAAGCCTAATCCTGTAACAACATACCTGACAAATCAAAGTACTTTATCACACTGATGCAAAATCTAGTATTGATCATTTGCAACATTTCTCATAACCATAATTAATAAAGGGATAGATGCCTTGGTATAAATGGTACAGACAAATCAGTGACAGTAGACAAATTCATATCAACTCATTGTATATCATCATATAGTTATCTAGTTATCATTAGGGAGGCACCGATACCGATACCGGATGGCCGATACTGACTCACATAGCTGGATCGGATATCAGCGTCAATGGGGCCGATCTATTAAATTCAATTCTATGTTTATATACATTATATTATACTGACATTTTAATTCCTGTTTAAGTTTTGACCAATGTGTTGCTGCATTATAAAAGGTTTACACCTGAATTGTAAATTCCTGATAATTTTGAAGATTGGTGTACAATTTATTATTTCAATAATAAATAACAATTCACTAAATTCTATTTATTTGTTACATTTTGTTTTACAAAGTTATGAAAGCGATGTTTAAGTCAAGCCTGATGTTGTCTTACACATAAAAAAATAATTCCAGTCACTTCCACACAGTGAGGCGTACAGCTTATTAATTAAACACTGGTATCGGATCGGTACTCGGTATCGACCGATAACCTAAGCCCAGGTATCTCTATCGGGACTGAAAAAGTCGTATCGGTGCATCTCTAGTTATCATTGATCATTTTCTTACAACTCGTTCTTCAGGAGGACAAAATAATAATTTGGAGTCAGTTCTTACATCAAAAAAATGTCACACCACCCCAAAACGAATGCCTTCTCAACTTCTACTCATTTAATTCTGTATCCAAATAATGTAAATACTATCCAGTTAGTTTAAGCATTTGTCACAAATAAATCATCAGACGGACATGTGCATACACATCAGCAAGGTTTTGGTTGTTTTGGTGGTACATGACTAGATGTAGATTCAGAGGTTCAGGGTTTGGTAAATGGGATTTTTTTGTGGAATGACTGTGAAATTTGACTCCCCTGGGAATATTGTGTAAATATATCAGCAGTGACATATGACATGAAATGCACACAGGGTGGTTCATGTACGGAAATATGTTGTCATCGGCGTATGGGAGCAGTGAGCGTGATGAACGCCGAGGCTCTGATATTCCTGCAGCAGCAGCAGCTGTGGTGGCACGCTGACCTGAGGCAGACCTGAGGACAGGATTCATATGCCGTGTTTCAGACTTTTAGAGCGGAGCAAAGTGAGCAGCTTAGAGGCTTTGATCCTCTGCTGCTTTTGCTTATCAGAAACATTCGCCGTGACACTTCCACAATGAGAGTTCATCATATTAGCTGGTGCCAGCGCTGCTTTCAGGCTCGCCTGTCTATTAATTAAAGCCCATTTGCCGCGTGAGACAGGGCCTGTCTGGGCCTCTGTGTCCCCCCCACCACCAACCCCCCCCAACACCACCGCTGTGTTTCTGTTCAGAGGGACAGATTCTCTTCCTGGAATATTGGAGTGAAATCATTTTTTTTCACTCGGACAGCGCTTTAAACAACTAATGAGTTCAAATGTTCATATGCCATGGTGACGTTGCTTTATCCATATTGTGAACTCCTGCTCCCCTTCAGCCACAGACACGTTGAATATAATGCAGCCTGAATGCTTCCAGTTGCAATTGATGATAGTTTTGAATATTTCATCACTTTAGGCCAAACCTCCTCTGTTATAAGGTCTCCCTCTCCTTATGTAAAATGAAGGGGGTTATTGGTTGGATCAAGAAGCTGGCAGGGACGACATTAGAAGATCACACTGTGATCCCCGTGGGGAAACTGGGTCACTGTGGCAGCACAGAGGAACAGGATGAAACAAAGTAATAGAACACATACACACAAAATAAGAAAGATAATAATAGTAGCAACCCTACATGTGAGGTAGAATGCTTTACTTGGTAGAATGTGTAATAATCTACATTTTAGCATTACTTCAGCAGAAAAAAACATCAACAATCGAATAATGACACAATTAATAACGTAATCAATGAATGAGTAAATTAATGTACAAAAGTATTTGGGTAACATTTTAGGTTGGTTTTAGCTTTGTTAATATGTAAAATAATCCATTCCAAAAAAGCACGTGAGCAACACATTCCACACATTTATCACATCAAAATGTCAAATTTTTAGATATTTTACACGTAAAAAACTGAATTTAATTTGTAATATCTAGCGGGGAAACACTGTTTCACATGTGAAATATTGCATGTGAAATATATTTGTTAAATATGCATACATTTTAAAATATATGTATCATCATTTTTAATAAGGATATTTTCCAATATGGAGATGTATCACAATTTGGCAAAATGCAAAATCACGGGTCAAATAACCAAGCTGTTATGTATAAAATGAGACCAAACTACATGTGCAGTAAAACAAAAACTTCAGTAATTAATTTTGTTTTCTGAATCATAATTGAATCAATAAACAGAAACACATTAAACACATAACATGCTAAGATCCTATAGAATTCTGCTGAAAGCTGATTAATGATGATACTGAATTGATGCTGAGCTCTATTAGCACACTTGATTTCCAGAAATTTCACATCGGAAATATTCATATTAATATTATATTAACAATATTATTAATAATGGCAATAATAACAAGAATGAAAATAATAACAATACATTTATTTATTTATATTTATTATTATTATTATCATCAAGTTTATGAATTAAAAACACCAAACATTTGCTCTGATATGAGTATTGGCTGCTTTTCTCCATTTACTCTTGCTATTAATTAAACAGACAAACTAATTAATTCAACAACATCACGTGAATGAAATTTGTCACTATTTTTGACATTTTAGAGGTCAATCCGTTAGGTAATTGATAAATGAATCTAATGAATCAAGCATTGTTTTAAAGCTTTACATGTTATTAGAACCTAGAATGCAGCTAATTGTGCGTATCTTTCTCTTTTTCAACAGCCATTAGCATTTTTGTCGGGGCTGACCTACTTGTTGATTTTCCTTTATTTCTAGTAGCACTTTGGACTTCTCAGTGATGTCTTTGAGAAAACCAATATATATAAAGGGGAGCTGCTGAACTGGGAGGGGGCTTTGAATAGGACAATAGCAGCCCACTTCTTTGCCATGGAGTGTTCAGTAGCCATCCCTTAATCCTCCTTTCATTTCGCCGACAAATGCCAAGAATCTTGTCTGGCGACCCAATGGGAAGCTGATCAGCCAACAAAAGAGGAGCGGTGCACAAAGAGCAAACAGGCAAAACGGGGTTGAGGGCAGTCAGAGGCCTCGGGCATCCCATTAACAGCCCATTTGCAAAGGATACACACAAGACAATGGCAAACAGAGAAATCACAAAACATAGCACAAACAATACGGTAACAACAAATTAATAAAATGTCAACACTTTGGTCGGTCTTTAACTGAGCCCTCGGCGAGTCTTGTAGAGAACCCCCCTCCAGAGAGCTCATGTAGAGCCGCCGTGCAGCTCCGGTTTGATGTTCAGTGTGTATCACTCATGCTGTTATTCTACAGTTACATAAACATCATATATATATATATAGACAAGAGACATTAAATATAGATATGTTTTAAACAAACCCATGTAGGATTTGTTCAAACACAGGAAATGTTTACATAATTATGAATATTTCCATTTGATGGAATGGAGCAGTTATATAAAACACATTCTGGAGTTGATTTCACACATTTTTGTATTTAAAAATAAAATGCAAGGAAAGTTTTAAGGGGAAAAAGAATCAGGAGTTTAAGAGGTTAACATGATGTGTTGTGCTTGATTGGTTTGTTAGCTGCCAGTATGTCAGGATTTGGCAGGGAGACATCTGCTTTAATCCAACTCATTTGGCTGTCCAGCAAAACATGGCCCGAGAGCCCACACCATTCAGAGAGGGTTCTCGCTCACAGCTAGCTGCAGGATCAAACACCGCATGGCTTTAAAGACACAGCTCCATGACAAAATGATTCGGTCCAAAAATACGGCGCTGCTTTTAGGTTTAATCTTTCATTATACACAAGAAACAAAAAGTATCTGTCGCTTAAATGAAATACGGGATAAGATCATCTGTACGTCTACAGTAGAGTGCATGTTGATTTGCGTGGACATGTTTTTCTATAGGACAAGACAATATGGCATTTGATCCTTCAAAAATAGAAAAAGATGAAATTCAAAATAAAAAAAAAGACTTCATGATTTGGACAAAAATTTAAATAAATATACCCCCACATTTCCAGAAAAAAAAAATAAAGAGGACATGACCTCAGTGTCCCATAGTTATGGACCTGATAAATATAGATAACATTAAATAATAAAATAAATAATGTACTTACAAGCAGCCACAATATTATATCAGTGGTATACATTATCATATTATTTAAATTTTGAAAAAGATATGTATTTTTTTAATCCTATCATTAGAAGAATTTAAGAAGAATTGGCCAAATACGGCCGTTTAGAGACAGACAAGAACATCAAACTAAATTGTGTATATTCATATTATCAGTGAATGTAGAGATCCTAATATCGGGGTTATGGTTAAGGGAATTATTTTAGCGAGTGACTAAATGCATCCTTAAAATCCTGTTTGAAATTTCCATACAGAGGCCTGTGTGCTTGGATCTATTAGATGGCTTATTCATGGATTTCTCCATCAATCCATGGAGGAAATCACATTCACCAAATGCAACCATCCAGTGTAATTGGCTAGAAAATGACCTTAAATATACAGAGATTACTGGGGCATAAAGGCCCGGCAATTTTGGGGGGTAGAGTAAATGTTCACGCTGCTGAAAGGTATGAAAGTGGATTAATGGCCGTTTCTCCGTCACTGCAATAAAATGATTTGAGCCACATATTTAACACACTCTCATGATGGGAACTGAGCATTGTTCACACCGCATCCTTGTGGAAACAGATCAGTGTACGGTGTACTACTGCGTACAACCTTGGCTTAGTGAGCTGATCTTACAGAAGGTTCTGGCCCTAACCCTCACATCTGATGACAAAATTAATTATTGTATTGTATTATATTGCATTTTAAGTAATTGTTTGGAATTATGAGAATACATGTTTAATTAGACCTTGACAGTATTGAATTGAATATGAATGAATTTTGAGCAATCGCTGTACCCTGGTGACAAATAATATTTAACTCCGACATGCAGTGTGTGTGAGGTGATGTTCCACCAAAGGCCTCCAGAACAGCTTGCTGCTTGTCCTTCATGTGTGTGGAACAAAACACTCTCCCTCATTTGGTGTTTTGATGATGGTGGTGGTGGTGGAGAGCATTGTCTAAAATGCACTCCAAAATCTAGCTGTTCAGTTGGGTTTAGGTCTGGTGTCTGGTGTCTTTAAGAGCAGGAAAACACAAACTCAAGTTGCCATATACTGTGATAACCAAAATCAAAGCAGATGATATAATTAGTCTCATATGGCAGTATCAGTTTTATTTTGATTGACCTCCCAGTTCTATATTTTGATCCTTAAAGTGGCAGTAGGCAGTATATTTTTGGCATCACTGGGCAAAAATTCCATAATAACCTTAGCATATTGTAATTCAAGTGTTCTGAGAGACTTCTGCACCTCCTCATGGCTCTGTTTTCAGGCTTTAAAAAATCTAGCCCGTGACGGGAGACTTTGGCCAATCACAGGATATTTCAGAGAGAGAGCGTTCCTATTGGCTGCGCTCCAACTGGTGGGCGGTGCTTGGTGTTTCTTCAACTGTTCTCAACATAGCTGTCGGGTCACAAACTTTCGCATTTTACAGCTAAACCGTGCACTACAAGATGATTCTGTAAACATTTGAGAAGAGGAATAGGCATTACAGTAACAGAATATGGATTCCTATTTGATCAGCGCTGCCTAGTTTGACCGTTTGGTCAGAGTTTAAGAGTGATTGACAGCCGGCTCTCATAGACGGCAACTGTTCGTCAGACTCCAGATCAGTTCTTACTTCTTGTTTTCCTCCAGTCTGTGAAATCTTACAGATGCCATTAGGAGCACCAGAGGACACAGAGGCACATGATTTTTTTCAGATTACCTGTCTCATGCACTACTGTCAGGATATAGTGACCGTTTTATAGAAATAACTTTTTTTAATGATATTTGCTCCATTTCTACCCACTGCAGTTTTAAAGGTTAGAAGCATTTAACCAAATTCAGAGGGTTTGAATATGCATAAAATAGCTAAATGTATTTTTTTTATTTCCAGGATATAATGTAGTGAGAGCACTACAGACAGCTGGTTTAATTAGAAGCTGTTTTTACATTCAGATGGTTATATTGAATGATTTTTATTGGACCTTGATCATGTCCTTCACAGTACATACCTTAAATGACTCACACTTGCGCCATGTCCTCCATATTATATACCAATACAATAAAGCATACACTGTGTGATAACGCTGACAGTGCTGTTTTGGCATGTAATATACAGTACAAGAATATGATTGTTAATGTGCTGCACTATCTTGTACTAACTTGCATAAATTATCTAACATTTAAACATGAAAAGAGGTCATATCACTGCCTTGTTAATGTCTTGACATTGGCTACTTGTTTATTACTGAATTGATTTTAAGATTTCACTCATTACTTTTAAAGGTGGCAGACTCTGAATTACTGTGCAAGCAATCTGAGGCTGTTAGGCAGGAACCTGTTAGCGATTCCCACGTCTAGGTGTACGACTAAAGGAGGCCCAGCTTTTGCTGTCAGGACACCTCAACTCTGGAACTACCTGTCCAACAACTCAGACTTGCACAATCAGTATCTCTCGCTTCTGAAAATATTTTTTTATCGAAAGGCATTTTATAACCTCTTTTAAATCCCTCTTTTGTTTTCTGAAAATCTATTTTTACTGTTAGCCTTTTTTTTCTTTTCTTTTGGCCATTACCTCTGTTTATTTATTTATTTTTTAAAACTACAATTATATATCTTGTGAACATATATTATGTACATTTATTAGGGTAAGGGAGAGAAACAAACAAACAAAAAAAAACAAGAAAGAAAAGAAAAAAAGGGGGATAACATGCACAGAAATCATTATAGATAACACTGCGTTATCAATTACCAGTCATTGATTTATCTTATTGAATAGTTTTTTTCTACCTATAAGTGTTTCATTACATTTTTAAGCAGAGTTAAGTGGGCTGTTGTTTTTTTTTCTGTTTCCAATTTATCAAAATCAGTCTTCATGCTAACAATGTCACAAAACATATCATATTATATTGGTTATTTGACAGCTCTATCTGCTTTCACTCTAAACACCGCTAGATCTGGGTCTGGTTCGAGTCGTTTCGGTAAAACCTCGGACAGAGTTTGGAATATTTTAGTCCAATAATTAACAATCCTTGGGCAGTTCCAAAATGTGTGCTAATGAAGCCGGTGCTTGTCCACATGTATATCACAGGATAGATTTACTGTATGAAGCATCTTGGAGAGTTTCAGTTTCTAATGGTGCAGTCTGTGTAATATTTTGAACTGCAACAATCCATGTCTGGTGCATACAGAAAGGGAATGGACGTGTTCTTGGGCCTTTCGTCACTGATCTTCCTGCCAGGCCTCTATCAGATGGTCCAATGTGGCTGTACAGTCTATTTGTGCAAGCATCATAAATTGTAGCTTCTTTAGTTGAAGGATTGGACAAGAACAATGTATCCATTGTGGAATCAGGTGGCCATTGGAAAATGATGGACATTTTCTTTTTACAAAACTAAGAATTTGCAGATATATGGAAAAAAAATAGTGTGAGGTATATTAAATCTTTCTTGAAGTTGATGGAATCTTGTCGATAAATAAGTCTTGTATTGAATGTATGCCTTTGAGGCACCGTTGATGAAATGTCAAGTCAGAGAGTGATTGAGGGAATGTATGATTGTCTGTCAGTGGAGTTAGCACTGAGCATTTCTGCCAGTCAAAATGTCTCCTTATCTGGGACCAAATTTTGATTGAATGTGAGACTATTGGATTTATTAATTTTAGGTTAGGAATGGGTAGAGAAAAAAAATCATGCTGGTTGTGCAGAAGGGGAGCAACTTTGATTTTCCATCCTTTTACCAGTCGGCCTTTTATGGGTAAAGCCATTTCAACTTTAATGAACTAAACAATCCATATTGCATCTGCGTGTCTCTGTGATATAAATCTAGTTACAAAAATGAATGCTTAGTACAAAACAGATTGCATGATTTCCTCAGTGAAATGGAGCTGTGTACGACAATATTCTTGAACATCATGTACACAATACATTTCCAAATAAAATCATCTTTTCTAAAGTACTGCTTCGAAACATCACGATCTGTGTACAAATAATGTGTAGATTTTCAATTAAATCATGATTATCAAAACACTTTCAAATTCATTTAATTTTATCAAAACTTATTAATGTGATTACCCCCAAAATGAACAGGTGAGTACATTTTGTGTAATATTGTCGGTGAGAGATAAAAGTATCTTGGTTATCATATCAAAATGATGTGTCTCTGGAAGAAAGGCATTACCGTCCTCAGGGATGACGATGTGATCGTACAGCCTGATTTTAGCAGGAATCAATGAGAGATTCACGTTTGAAAACTGAAAATAAGACTTGGTATGAAGAATTTACCCTTTTCACTAATGCTGGCCTTATAGTCAGCATTCTTATTCCTGTTCAGGCTGCCAAAGACGTCGAGCATGTGGACACAAAACAACCTGTATGTCTGCTTTCATGCGTGGTCTGCAGATATACAAGCAGTTGCTAACAAGAAAAAAAAAAAAGAGAAAAAAAACCCCTAAACTGGACTAGGAGGCCCGTCTGTTATTTTGTGCCTGCATTTGCCATTGAAGGAGTTGATGAACTCCTCCAAGTTTATTAAAGAAAAGGAAACAATATGAACCAAAGGCTTGTGGCAAGCTGGCTGACAGTTTATAAAGTGGCGGCCATTGTGGCCTGAAGGCAGATGCATGAATACCTCTGAATAGACTCCCTCAAAGTGACACGATTGAGCTAGACAACAGCAAAACGCTGAAAGAAAAGCTCTGCGCTGCCGAGCTGATCGGCATTTCTAATGCTCCTGCTTTGAATGAATGTACATCTGCTGGGAGGGTTTTGCTGTGGACACATTTTTACTGCTGTTTGGGTGGAAGTAAAACCTTGTGCCTCCTACAGTCACTCCAAGCAGCAGGTGTCTTCATACTATTAGAGAAATAAGCTGACAGAAAAGACAACTAAAGACAACATGCTATTATGTCTGTAGTTGTTGCTCTTTTCCGAACTGAGTGTAGCATTCCCTAATGTTGAAATGGTTTCAATTCATATGATGAAAAAAGAATGTCAGTCAATGAGAAAACAGAAGAACTCTTGGAAATTTACACGTACTTGCAGCTGAAAATTTGCAGTTGAAAAAACATTTTAAACTGTTTCAACATGTTGAGTCTTTGGAGCTTTTGAAAGGTGTTTGTACAGAAATATGCTGAAGGAAATTAAGCCATACCTGAAGATGAAGCACTGAAATTAGCTGAGAGTGCTGTGAGGAGTTAAGTGTCAGTTTAAAGTATAGCTGTTGCTCTTTCTTGAACTGTGTGAACTCAAATGAGTATCAGTTGGACCTGTTGGCGCTCGTGTCTTCACGTTGTCCTGCACTGCTGGTGTTAATGTCCTGTAGGCTGGGGAGAGCACCCCTCGTGTTACGTTTGGCAGACCGTACCACTCCCTGCGGGGCCTTGCTGCTGCCATACCAGGTGGTGATGTCCCCTCACAGCATACTCTCTTTTGGGGGATAATTTGGGGATAAGTATCTTGCTCAAGGATACTTCGACATGTGACCGGAGGAGGCGAGGATCAAACCACTGACCTTCCGATTGGTGGACGACCTGCTCTACCTCTGAGCCACAGCGGGTGTAGAATGTCTTAAGTGTCTGTGGAGATATCCTGAATGTCCGCAGCCGTCGGAGGTGATAAAGACGCTACTGTACATTTTTGACCAGGAAGTTAATGGGAACAGACCATGTCAGGTCCTCGGTGATGTGGACCCCGAGGTACTTGAAGTGATTCACCCTCTCCACTGTGGTCCCCGTCGATCTTGAGGGGGTGAAGTTCCTCTCCTGCTTCTTCCCAACATCCACAATCAACTACTTGGTTTTGCTGACATTAGTGAGAGGCAATTGTCCTGACACCACAGTGTCAGATTCTCCGCCTCCTCCTCCTCCTGGTGGGGACTATGGTGTTGAATGCTGAGCTGTAATCAATAAACAGTAATACATAGTGCCCCCTTCCTGATGTCCAGATGGGTAAGGGCTGTGTGCAGGATAGAGGTTATGGCATCATCAGTTAATCTGTTGGACCGGTATGCAAACTGAAGAGGGTCTAGGGGGCTGGGTAGTGAGGAGATGATGTGGTTCTTTACCAGCCGCTTGAAGCAATTCATGACATGGGGATAACAGACTGGGCCAGGGAGAGGTTGAGGATGGTCATAAACACCGGTGCTAGCCGGTCAGCGCAGGCCTTGAATACGCTTCGGGGGATGGCGCCTGGTCCTGTTGCCTTCCTGATGTTAACTGTCTTGAAAGGCCTCCTCACATTGGGCTCTGAGACTGTGATCACTCTCTCACACCCTTATTGGGGAAGGTTTTAACCGCAACTATAGGCACAGAGTTGTCCACCAGTTTGCCGAAGAACCCCTGGACAAATTCCGTAAACATGTTGACGCTGGCCCCGAAGCATGTCCCACTTTATATCACTCAGTGTGTCCTGCAGCGTGACTTCTGATTGGTCGAGACCAGCGTTTGACCTCTAGCGTCACCGGGGCTTCCTGGTTGAGTCTCTGTTTATATTTTAGAATGAAGAAAATGGCCCAAAATTCCCCAAATGGGGGATGGGAAATAGCCCTGTAGCCATCCTTAAACGGGAAGTAACGGTGGTCCAGAGTTATATCCCCTCTAGTAGGACAAGTAATATGTTGGTAAAAGCTAGACATTACCTTTTTGAGGTTCGCCTTATTAAAATCCCCAGCCACAATGAAGGCTATGTCCGGATGAGCAGTCTGGCACCACCTTAAAACCTCCTGCAGTTTGGACTGTGCAGAGTTGTTGTCCGCTTGCAGTGGTGCCAAGCAGCTGTGATGATGACCGAGGTGAATTCCTGTGGTAGAGAAGGGCCATAAACCATCTGCTGTTGACCATGAAGCAAACACAACCTCCACTCAATTTACTGGACTCCTCCGTGCTGCCCCTGATCTGCATGATCCGGTACCGAGGGAGTTAGCCATGTCTTGATGAGACAGAGAAGGTAACAGTCTCTGATGCCCCTTTGGAACTTGATCCTGGCCCTGATTCCATCCATCTTACTTTTCAAGCACTCGACAGAACTGTACGATGTGCCCAGGTCCTCAGTCTGTTCTAAACGCCAGAGGGGCTTCCCCAATGTCTCTTTCACTCCGTGGGGTTGCTGCTTCCTTTGTTTTGGCCCTCGATGCTCGTCAGGATCTCTCCCAGGCAAGTCTGATCGGCTTTACGGTGACTTGTAGTCTGCTGATTAAAAAAGTCAATGAGTAGTTCAAAGAAAACCAGATATGAGCACAGTTCAACCGGACATGGCAGGGCAGCAGCTGGCAACAGCAGCACCATCTGGTACTACAGCATTTAGCATTTTCAACCGCATCTCCAGTAAGTGGACTTTGTCAAACTACTGTTTCCAAGGTCAAGAATGAATCAACACGTTACTTCCGCAGTCCCAAAGGTAGCGAGCCGTGGACACAATATCATGAACATCTGTACAGTGTAATGCAATGCAATGCAATAACCCTGCAGTAATTACTAGCCATTTGGAGCTTATTATGGTCAGTATGCCCGAGGGAAGTTGCTGTGGTTATATTTGATGCCTGCTTTATTATAAATTAAGACTAAGGGCATCAATTTTCTTGATATTCTGTTGATGAGATGTGATTGACAAAATTGCTACTTGAAACTTGGGAATCGATATCTCCATCAAAAGGTGACACAACAGGGAAGGTCATGGGGTCATTCAAAACTTAAGGCAAAACGTTTTCTCTGGCAGACAATGAATTTGCCCAGTCAAGTCAAGTCAAGTCAATTTGTGTGTCTGCCTCCAGAACCCAAACTGGGAGCTGGTTCCACGGGAGACTAGCTTGATAGCTGAAGGTTCTGGCTACCATTCTACTTTTAAAGACTCAAGGAACCACAAGTAACCCTGCATTTTGGGAGTGCAATGTTCTAGTGGGGTAATATGGTACTATGAGCTCTTTGACATATGATGGTGCCTGACCATTAAGGGCTTTGTAGAGGAGAAGGATTTTACAGGGAGCCAGTGCAGAGAAGCTAATATGGGAGAAATATGATCTCTT
>CAKAKR010067146.1:28201-46718 GCA_916700685.1 Adelosebastes latens | reverse complement strand
CTCTCACGTGCATGCGCGCACACTACACACTGCAGAAGAGTTAGTTTAGCTCTGAGAATATCTAGTGAATGTACAGTGGACGTTTGTGCAGAAATAACTGCTGCAGCTCCTCCAGACCAACAGAGGTTTCCCGTGTCTTGTGAAGTGACGGGGCTCCGCAGAGAGAAACGTTATCGTCTCCGACCGGGTGCCGGTGTCTCCCCTGTTCCCTCCGGCCGCGGTCGGGAGGCTGAGGCAGGAAAAGCCAACACTAGGATCAGCATTGATTCATGGAGAGACCTTTGTCTGGTCAGCTAACATTACTGCCAAGCAGCTGAAATATAGAGTGATATTGTGCTTTTAGCTGACATGTGTCTCCTCACTGTTTTGAGCGATGCTCGTTCATGTCTATGTAGAGCGAGCACAAGCGCGAGCAACAGGACGCTGACTTTCGTTGACTTAACGGACACAGGTGTCGCTGTTAACAAGACATTTCTGATTCTTACAAACAGTCCCTTTAATAAAAAAAAATATTTTAAGTGCGATGTTCTGTCATCTATTATTACACTACTTTTCCTGACGATTTAGATTTTAGCCGTGGTGTCGTTTCAGTATCGGTATCTAGATATTTAGGCAGGCTGTCGTATCAAGGTCAGAACTGTTCATGGCCATTTTCAAAGGGGTCCTTTGACCTCTGACCTCAAGATATGTGAATGAAAATTGATATCTGTGGAATAGCTGTGCTTCAAGATCATTTTGGTACGGCCTCAGGTGTGTTATGATAAGAGTATTTTTATCCCAAAGAGATAAACCAGTTCAGAGAACGTAAAACGTAATTTACTGTGTTGACACAGCGGACAGAGACTGTAGTCCACTGCTCCTTTCACAAGATGCTCGAGAACAACCTGTTCAAGTTCAGTGTTACGACTCCTTATCAGTGATTAGGGGGCATAAATCCACAGCTTATGGCTTATAAGCATTTTATCTATATAATTGTCCTATGCACGGTTCTCAGCTTCAAACACCAAATAAAATGAATTTATAAAGACTGTCTCATGCAAAAGTTTAACTTATAGTAGTCAATTGAAATGTGCTGATGCAGATGCAGTTTCGATATAAACCTATAAACAGGTGTCTCTTTAGCATGAGACTTTTGGACAACACATTATATACCTATCAGCAGTGATGCAGTGAATTGTTCTATAGTATTTACGATGAAGCTCTTCTGTTTATTAGTAAATGATTGGATGAATAATGCTACTTGAACACAAACATACAGACACTTGACAATCCCATTCTAGGAAAGCCTTATGACACTAGTTGCCTTTGTCCCTCCACACATACGTATAGAGTGGACTTTGGAGCAGGGACAGTACTGTATGTAATTCCCACCTGCTCCCGATACAGAACACCTTCGCTATAAAAGACAGACGAGGACATTGAGGCCTCAGTCTCGTCTGAGTACTCGCCAAAAGCAGAGAGTTGCATGATGGGGGATTTAAAGCTCTGTCTTTCCCTTCTTCTAATCACACTCACCTTGGCTTGTAAGTATTCTTTTTAATGTATGCTTTTGATTGGTTATAATTGAATAGTATTAAAGCAAACACACCAAAGTGAAAACTCTGATCTCTCTTTGAAGTTTTCTTGAAGGAAGAAACAAAGTTTTAAATCAGTTTTTCTTATGATTTTCTTTTACAGATGCCCAGGAGGGGCGGGGAACCTGCCTGTGTAAGTTCCTCTATTTTCACATGTTAATTACACTGCAGCTGACCAACTTTCCTGTCTTTCAGAGGTTGTAGTAGCTTCAGTTTTAGGGCTAGAGTGAAGCTACAGATATCATATGAAACTAGAAAAAACCTAACGAATCCAACGGTACCATGTCATGGTAGCTTGTCGGGAAGGAGGTTAAATAACGCTCCAAAGTTGGGCTAAATTTTGGCGAGAAAAAAATGAAATTCTTGCAGAAATCTCCAAATGTCAAAAGTTTTATGGTCCCAAATCACAGCATGTCTTTTTCTATGGTGTTCCTCAAGGTCTTGGTGTCTTAATGTGGTATTTTGGAGGGATTATTGATCATTTTTATTAATTCTCAAGTGGTAAAAAATGGTTAAATTTAGCACCAAATCTGTGTAACAAATGGTATCAACCCCAAAAACTGCTCCAACAACTTATGAGACATAATAGAGCATGGGGATGACCATCATATATTTATATCATCATGTTCTAAACCCTTATACACTTTCACAATTCATTTTATATAATTAATGAATTCATTCATTCATGTTTATTTCGGATTTACGACTAGACTTGACACACAGAGCTGCATCTCAAATTAATCTTCAGGTTCCCAGCTTTCAGATGATGTACACCACTTCTATGTGACATCTACTGTTGACCTGCTATCTCCCCCTAAAGACCTCCTGTACCCCCCTAAAGAGACAAAAACAGCTCTATTGTGGGTCTCAGAGGGTTAAAATACTATTTGATGTCTTATCCATGTTGCATTTTTTAAATCATGGCTGAATTGTTGTGCTTTCTGTTGTGCTTGCAGCATTCTGCTAATATAACATCTTCTCTACCAGTAAACCAAAGGTACAAAGCCTACCACAAGTATGAATACTTGTACGTAGCTGAGTCCTTGAACGCTATCAATGGAGCTTCACATCTGAGGAACGGACCTAAGGCCACTTGCAAGGTACAGCGGCACTGTTTTAACAGCTATTCTATTGAATCCATTTAATGTACATCTTTCTACACTACATCTAACAGCTAAAATAATCTTTTTCAAACAGGTTGAAATTGAAGTACCTCAGCCTTGTAGTTTCATCGTGCGCACCTCTGGCTGTAGCCTGAGTGAGGTGGTCGACATGGACGCAGAGGGCAACCCCGTGTTCGGTCCTGCACCCAGCTCTGATGACTTTGCTGCTGAAATGGAGAGGTACGTTACATCAGAAAATGTTCCTCATACAGTTGCATGAACACACATTATGAAATGAAACACATTTGCTACATAGGACTTGATGGTAAAAGTCTCACATTTTCTGTAGGTATCCTCTGAAGGTTGTGGTTGAGGGTGTGTACGATGTGAAACTGTACCCCGAGGATGGTGAGACGACAACAATCCTGAACATCAAGAGGGGAATCATCTCTGCCCTGGCTGTGCCTCTGTTGGAAGAAGACAAGAATAAGAACATGGTAAGTCTCCTACTTATAATACGTCTCACTTCCTCATGTGAAAACTGTTTCCTCAAACACAATCAACAGATGATAAATGATATCAATATCTCTGTTCACACCCCATTTCAGCCAACTATCCACGGCAAGTGCAAGACCAGTTATTCCATCAACGCTAGAGAGGACATTGCAACTGATATCAGCCTCACCAGGGACCTGTCCGGATGTGATGAATTTAAACCCATAAGAGATCACACCAGCCCTTTGGCGCTTATCTCTGGCATGGTAAGATATCTGAGCAACACATGGGTGGGTCTGGTTTGAAATGCTGACAAAGTCAAAATGTTTCCTAATAAGCAAAACTGCTGACCCGATCTAACTGACTCAAGATCCAACAAAAATCACATCACTGCACTAATTCTGTTTGTCGCACATGTAATCTCTCTGCAGTGTAGTGTAAAAGCAAACCAAAAACGGCACCCTTAGCAGCCACAATGCCAAAAAACAAGATTTGGAAACACCCAAATCGATGGAAACAAACAAACAACAGCATATATTAAAGCTGCAAGCAGCGTTAATCGGACCCTCGCACCTTTGCGCACGTCGGGGGGGTACTGGCGCTGGTCGACGCAGCCCTACATTTCTGTGACCATCGGACACTGCACGCACAAGTTAGATGTTATTTCCTGCGTTGATTAAGTGGCACAGGAAATGATGGATTGCAAATTTTGCACCACTCCCTATGTCCACTATAGAGACCATGCACTAAACATGCATTATGTTGCTCGAGATCGCAGACTAGAAATCGATGACTATGAGTCAATATTGTCATGAAGATGTCCTCAGGCCTGGACTGCTCTGAAGTAGGACAAGTCTGGGGCAGATTTGACCAAGTACAGTCGAGTTACAACAATCTGTTGGTTTAATGGCGAATCATGTAAATTCTCCACCACGCCACGTCCACGTCGTTTCATAAAAACTCACGATTTTAACAACTTTTCATCACAAAGGTCTTTAGATTGTAATGACCAAATTTGCAGTATATCGGGTAAAACCTCTAGGAGGAGTTCATTAAAGTACAGAGCCTGGAAATGGCCAAAAATACACAAAAAAAATCACACCAAATTAAAAACGGCCGACTTCCAGTTGGGTGTAGAGCATGGCCCCAAGAGACTTTTTTTAAAGTCTACATGTGATGCATGTGCCTACCAAATTTCATACATCTAGGTGAAATAAAACACAAGTTTAGCTAAATTCTTTGTCTTTCAGCACTACCCTCTTGCCCAGCTGGTCAGAAGCTCACAGACCTGCAACTACAAGTTTGACAATGAGAACAAACACATGACCTCTGGGTCCTGCACTGAGAACCACATCCTCATTCCCTACTCTCACAAGTAAGTCCAACCAAGGGTCCAACACTACAACCTCTTAAAGACAGTAATGTCGGCCGGGATCGCCCGGTGATCTCGTGGGTGTCAGAGCGTTTGATCTTTTTTTTTTTAGGTGTGCTGAAATGAAATTTAGGTGAGCTTGAGCACCCCTAAAAAGAGTCTAAAATCGGCAATGTGTCCAACCTTATTACACTCTTTACTGTGCTCCATTATGTAAGTGTACGTACTGATATGTCTTGTCCATAGATTCTACTGTACTTTTCAAACTTGTGTTGTCTCCACAGGGGAGAATATGGAGTTACCAACGTTGGAAAACAAGAACTGACTCTGGTTCAGGTCTCTCCTCACGATCAAAGGATCTTTTACCGCGGTAAGCTCCTCTTCTTATCTCTGTTCTTTTTATTCAGGGTTGATTATTAAAAAAGGAATTAAAGATTTGTCAACTCATTCCAAACTTTTACTTGTGCATCACAGGCGACATTTTCAAGGGTCTTTACATGGAGGCTGTCGAGGACAAGAGTGTTGTCCAGGATAAAGACGCAGGTCTGAACCTCCTGAGAGAACTGGACAGTCTGCCCGAGACCGAGGGTGAGAGGAGGGCCCACCTCTTCCACAAGCTTGTCAGCGTGGTCCGTGGAATGAAGACCGAGACCCTGAGTACCGCCATTCCTGAGGCTCTTGCGGTGTCCCGTGTCCTGACCTACCAGGTTCTGGTCCAGTGTGGAACCCCCGAGTGCAGCAGCGCCATCATGCAGATCCTCAGGACTTTTGACAGCTCCTCCCTCGAGGTCGATGCCAGTGTTTTTGCTATGGGACTCGTGTCCAACCCCTCTGCCCTCCTGATCAATGACATGCTCGAGATGGCCAAATACAAGCCCAGCAAGCCCATCATGTATGCGCTGAGCAATGTTGTCAAGAGGTGAGTAAAGTTAACCACACTTTTAGTTAAATATCGGAATAATATTTCAGTAAACGTAATGTAAAAAAAGATACGCAGGCTTGAATTCTAAATATTTTGTCTACAGGTTTTACAAAGCTGAAAAAATACTGATCCCTGAGATTTACTCTGTTGCTGAGTTCATGGCTGCCAAGTTGGGTGACTGCTCTGGTGACGAGGACAACACTTTCATGACATTGAGAGTGAGTAACTTTCTCTATTGATCAAAATTGAAATGGCCGCCAACACCAATGAGAACAATATTAATGTGTCCTTTGACTCTAGGTTATTGGAAACATGGCTGAAGCTCTGGTATCTGCTGGTCCTGCACTCAGATCTGCTGTGATCCAGTGTGTGAACCAACCTGCTGCTGCCCCGACTGTGCAGCAGGCTGCCGTCCAAGTGTTCAGGCTGACTCCCGTCCCCGAAGAGGCAAGTCAAATTATTTCAAAGGTTTGACACATTATTGGAATAATTATTTTCGTATACTCATTTTTATGGATATCTATTGGTCGCAGGGCAGAGAGGTTCTCATGCAGGTGCTTTTGGACAGTGCCAGCCCCATGCAAAAGCGCATTGCTGCATATCTGGTACTTATGAAGGACCCTCAGCCCGCTGAACTGGCCCAGCTGGTTGACGCCTTGCCCAATGAGCAGGACAAACAAGTCAAGAGCTTTGTGATCTCCCACATTACCAACATTTTGTCCTCAACTGAGCCAGAGACCCAAGAGTAAGTGAAAAACAGATTCATATTTGTTAAATTTGTTGTTTCACTCAAGTGTACCGATTTGATCACCATCAGATGTTGAAGAGTAATATTATTTTTTTCTCTTTCCTACAGACTGGGACAGAAGATTCGTGATGCCCTGCAGGGTAATGAGGTCGGGCCCACCATGGACCCCACCAAGTTCTCTCGCAACTACAAGATCGGATCTGTGGAGGGCAACATGATCTTTGAGGGAACCAGCTATCTGCCCAAGGAGGTCATGCTTGAAATGACTCTGAAGGCTTTTGGCTACGACATGATGGAGGTAAACATTTTGAGCTATTTTAATCCAAATTTAAGAAGACAATGTTTAGAGTTCTGTTAGTAAGTGTTGTATTTACAGATTGGTATGGAGGGCAAAGGATTTGAGCCAACCGTTGATGCCCTGTTTGGAGAGAACGGCTTCTTCCCCGACACCGCCCTGAAGACAATGTACATCATTTCTGACAACATGCCCCTCAGAGTCAACGAGATCCTGCAGAACATGCTGCCTGCTCTGAAGAATGGCAGAATGAAGAGACAGGTATTCAGAGAAATCTGTTTTGTTTATCCACCTTTTTCCTAGCCCCCATGATGCCTTGTGGGAATTATGGGAGCAACTTCCGGCGCTTTATTTAGCTTTGTCTGGTTGTTAGTAAAACCGCGAAACAGCGCAACAAGTACCAGAGCTCCGCAAGGACATTTTAGAAAATTTAAATTTAACGTCAGTTAAATATCTGTTAAAAATTTAAAGCAGGATTTGCTAAATTGAAGGCAAATTACTTTTCAAAAGAAGCGCTGTTGGCAGTTAGCCACTATGGTTAGCCTATGGGACTAACTAGCTGATGGTACGTGTCCACAGGGGGCGTTTTTTATCGTGAGGGATCGCCTCGCTTCCCAGCATTGGACGCTTGATGGGCTGCACCTAGACACAAGGCACTCGGCACCTGATTGGACGAACGCTTTCCCTCGTGCGCTGCTGCTCCCAGCTTTCAAACCGGAAATGATATGGCGGCTCGTTTGGAAACTTCCTTCTTTTATTTCACGAAAAATAGTTCACCGAAATGTGTTTCTGAAAACATTTTATGCGAAAAATAAGCCATGCAGTTGCTGAATCTGTCTTTATTTTGCATCGACAAGACTTAGTTTAAAAGTTTCTCTGGAGTTTCCAGAGGCGGCGAGTCGTGTCGTACGCCCGTGATTTGCATAAAGTAGCCTTGACTTCAACTTTATGCAAATGAGGAGTGGGCCACGTGACGCCCCGTCTCTCGAACCGCGCCGCCACGCTACCAGAATGCATTGCACAGCTGCTTACATAGACAATGAATGGGAAGCGTGGAAAGGACAGAGTCTATGGACACATACTTTTACTGCTACTTCCACTACCCCGCTGGAAGTTACGCCCATAATCATTTCTACAGTAACGCCCCGAGAATAAGGTGGATATGAAATGTATTAAATATCTCATGAGTAACCATGAGGTTGGATTTGTACCAACTGCAATGAATTTAATAATACAGTTTGGACATTTATGTATAGGCCTCCCAGAACCTGATGAGGGAGATCGGACGCAACCTCAACAAACTCGTGAGGGAAATGAAGACGGCACCGTCTCCAGAGGCGATGGTTTATCTGAGACTTTTGGGAAATGAGCTGGGTTATATGAAGACCAATGAAATCACAGAGATGGTCTACTCTTCTGCCATGATGATTGACAGCATGTTCAAGATGTTCCCGACTGATGTAAGTTATTTTCACTTAAAATATTTGACAGATTTATTTATTTATCATTGTTGATCATTTGAGTTACATTTGTATTTCATGTCAGATCATGAAGGCACTGATGACCAAGGCCGACAACACATTCTTTGCCCACTACATCTTCATGGATAATGAATTTTTCCTGCCTACTCTCACTGGTGTGCCTCTGAGGATTGCACTCTCTGGTACTTTCACCCCGGGTATCAAGGGTGGAATTAAGATGGCTCCTGACATGGTAATTATCTTTAAAAGTCAATCAAAAAATGTGTTTGACAACTAACTAACTGTACGGATTTCTAAACATTTCTATCCAAACACAAGACACCTATGTCTACTTTGTTTCCACAGAGCAAAGTTACCTTCATGCCCTCTGCTGGCATTGAGTTTGTATCCCAGATTGGCTCCTGCATCCCTGAATATGTCAACTCTGGATTAGAGATGCACACCAACTTTTTCCACGAGAGTGGGCTCAGTGCCAAGATCTCCATGGAACCTGACAATGTCAAGC
The DNA here is from genome assembly GCA_916700685.1 of Adelosebastes latens. NCBI lineage: Eukaryota > Metazoa > Chordata > Actinopteri > Perciformes > Sebastidae > Adelosebastes > Adelosebastes latens. The sequence continues at coordinate 38,223 of CAKAKR010067146.1, read as the reverse complement.
TGACCATTCCTGCTCCAATGAGTCCTACAAAGCTCATCAAGATGACGTAAGCATAAAGCTTTGTTTTAACTTTGTTAACATTTCACCGTCTTTGTTGCGCTACGCCCAACGGAGAAAATTGCAAGGCACCGCAAAGTCACAAGCTCTGCAGAATTAAGTGGAATATGATGGAAACTACCACAAAGAAAAGGGAGAGCAGCTACAACAAAGACTGTGAAACTACTTTATAAACCAGTGGAAAGCGATTCTCAGAGTTTTTTGTGAAATTTGCCAGTTATTTTTCAATTTCACAGGGGGGAATACGACATGAAGCTCCACAGTTCATGTGAGTCTCACAAGAAACGTGCGGCTCACAAAGAGACGTGCCGATCTCTGGATGCATTCGGGCAAAGCATAGAGATGTTACAAGATAAGGGGGAGAATATAAAAGTTTATTATTTAAGTTAGATAGTTATTATATCAAAGTTGTAGACTACCTCTCAGCCTTGGTAATGGTCCCACATTGTCCAACACAAACATACTCTTTGTCCCACATTTGGCTTGTTGGGTTCTGCTCATCCTAACTGCTATCCTTGTAACTTTCCTACATAGAAACACCCTGGTGGCAGTGACTGGATCAGAGGTGAAGACCATTCCCCCTATGGTGATGGACCAGGTTGATGTTAGTGAGTGCACTCCCGTCTTCGCTGGAATGAAATACTGCACTGCTCTGCAGTACACTGATGCTTTCTCTCAGGAGACAGCCCCCTACTTCCCCATCACCGGAGACAGCAAGTGAGCAAGCCTCTGAACCAACAGCAAACATGCGTCTCTCAAATTAAATTAGTTTACTGACAAATACGGGCTTATTTTTTTTATCTTAACAGATTTGCTGTGGAGTTCCATCCGACTGGTGAAGTCACTGAGTACACAGCCACTGTTGCCTACGAGCTCCTCAGGGAGGGAGAAGAGGGCCGGCAGAAGGTTGACTCTGTGAAGTTTGTTCTGAGGGCCGAAGGTAAAGTACAATATCGAATCTGTACCCAAGTATCGTGATATAGGTTCATCATCCCAGCCCTACCCAAAACGTTTATATAGTTGTGTAATAGTACTCTATTGGTTGGTCAACAACAGGTGCAGAGCCCACTGAAGCCAGAGCAATGATGAAATATAACAGAAGAAAGAATGTCATCACGGCTGACATCCAGATCCCCGACTACGATGTGGAGGCTGGACTCAGGCTGGGTGTTGTTGATGGAAACACCAAGGGCAAAGGAACTCACTCCATCTCTCTTGACTTCATAAACAAGAACATCCCTCAGCTCTCCCTGGTTGGCCGTGCCAAGTAAGAAATCAACCATAAATCCTCACGACATATCATTAATGTCACCCTCATCATGGAGAGTATGCTAACTCACTGGTACATTTTTCAGTCTGAAGGCCATGAAGGAAGGTATGCTGCAAGTCCAACTTCTTGTCCCCTCAATCAATGCTGATGCCACCGTCACAGCTAACATGAAACGTGATGAAGAATTGGAATTGGAGGTTAAGAGTGAAATCAAGGTCATGGACACCACCTCTGAGCAGAAAATCACAATGAAATACGGTACTATAAGTTTCTAGTTACTATATCTGTCCTGAATCTTAGATGCTGGCATATTTTTACTTTAACCTGGCTCATAATTGGGTGGTCCAGAGATCATTTATCCTAAGGTGTCACATCGATATCTTACTAATGTTTTGGGATTCTTTTCAACTTTTTCTTTACAGATGACAGCAAAATTGAGGTCGAATTAAAGTCGGATGTGAACTCTGAGCTCTCGGACATCCTTCCATACATTGACGAGATGAAAAAGTATGGTAATGGTGTTCTTGACATGCGGGTAGGGGAGACTGACATGACGGCCCATCAAATCCTCAAGGCATTTGTGGAGGTACGAATCTTTGATTTTACAGTTATTTTGACTGATGCATCTTTGATTCTTCGTTGATTGGAGAAAGTATAAAACATAGATTACTTATTCTTTAGGCAACAAACAACCACATGGAAAGCTACAGTGCTGATATCCCTTACATTGAGAACTTCAGAGTGCCTGATATTCCTGAGATTTCACTGCCAGAGACACTGTTCCTCAAAACGTAAGTCTGAAAGAACTCACCAGGATCAATATCTTAACTTTCAGAAAATGTTATTATGGAAAGTTTATTGATTTTTATCATTCATAACAGTGAGGCAAAGGCCGTCTACCACTTCAACAATGAGCGCTTCACCATTGCTATCCCTCTACTTCTTGGAGGAAAGTCGACAGAAGAGCTTAACTTCCCACCTGTTTTGACCACACCGAGTGTGTCTCTACCCCAGTTTGGACTGGAGATCGTCTCAATGGAGATCCCCATCCCAGAGCTTGTTGTCCCTGAGAGCCTTACTCTGTCCATTCCTCTTTTTGGCAAAGCTGAGGTTTCAACTCTGATGAAGAGCAACCTATATGACATGGAGGCCTCAATGGCTGCCGGCAAAGATGTTGTGGAGACACCAAGTTACTCGGCTAAGTTTGATGTGAAAGGAACCTCCCCACTGGACATCCTCTCAATAAAAGTTGAAGGTATTTAATAAGAATTTGTTACGTTCTTATATTTAACTGGCAGTTACAAGGATGTGCTGTTCACTGTTGGTAGAGCAGTTTTCAGTTACGATTTTCTACTTCAACTGTAATAAAAACAATGTTAGGTTCAGTTACTATGTTGTTCTCTGAAACAACGACACCAAAGCAATGGACTGTGTATATTTCTGTTGGTTTTTATTGTATACCATTCAATTAATCTCAAAGGTGTCTAAAAGTAATGCCAGTATCTATGCAGGTACAAATGATCTTTTCTTTTGTTGTGTTTTGTTTAGGATCAGGGATGTTGGCCACCACTGATTCCATCAAGGCCCATTTAAAAAGCTCTTTGACTCATAAATTCCTTGAAGCCAGTGTTAGTATTGTTGAGGATGCAACCATCACAGACAAATTCAACTTGAAATCAAGCAGCAAGATTGAAGCCACAAGCCCATTTGGTCTCAATATTGCATTAGAACACACTAGCATGACTGGAATCAACACGGAAGAGATCTCTGCTGATAGCAACTTTGACGGAAGGTTCACGGCTGGACCCATGTATGGCACGACCATATCGACCCAGTCATTCGCCATCTTCCCATTCAGGCAAGAAGCCAAGCTTGATTCTACTGTTCAGTTTGACTCCACCATTGTTAAGGCCCAGAACACAATTGCAGCAAGCCTTGCCAATGGTGAATTCTCAGTTGTGTCTAACACCAATGCTTTTGAAGACATCTTGACCCATGTTGCTGAGCTTTCCTTCAAAGACAGCAAGCTGTCACTGAAATGTGATGCAAATGCCATTGCTCTTGGCATGAAGATCCACAACCAGGCTGAAGCCTCTGCTGGTGCCGATGAAGTCGTCGTGAGAATGGAGACAAATGCGGACCACTCTGAAAACCGTGTTTACTCTCTGCTGACTGCCTCTCTTAATGTCAATGGTCTGGCTGTAAATAGCGATGCCACCATGATGCTCCTTGAGAATGAGGCTACTCACAAGGCTACTCTGAAAATGAACAAGGACGGTTTGACCACAAGTGGAACAACCACCCTCCAGAGCCCTCTGTCCCTGGAAAACACCTTCAATGCTGGGCTTGATGCTTCAAGAGCTACTCTATCCGTTACCAACAAGGCTGCAATGCGTGACATCAAGGTTGATAATGCCAACACTCTGACCATTACTCTCTCTAGACTTGACTTCAACTCAAAGGCTGAAGCCACCGCCAGTGAGTATGCATCTTACACTCATGATATCACCATTGACCTGAAACCCTACACTGCCTCTGCAAATGTCAATAACAACCTGAATCTTCTGGCGGCCAACTTCATTAATGAGGCTCAGCTGCAGGCAGAGCTTTACAAGATGGACCTGACTGGAAGTCTGAAAGCAATCTATGGTGAGGAAGAGATCAAGCACACCTATCAGATAAATTATGCTGATATGACGGCTAACGCAAAGTGCAGCACCACTGGAAAACTCTTTGGAACTCACATGAGCCACAACACCGAGCTTGAGTTTGTTGGTCTTGCTGCCAGGATCACTAATGATGCCCGCTTCAACTCACAGCCAATGCGCTTTGACCACACCATCCGTTGCAGCATTGTTCCTTTTGATTTCAACCTTGATGCCATTTTCAATGCTGATGGAGACATGACCTTGTATGGAAAGCATAGTGCCCAGCTCTATGGCAAGTTCCTCCTTAAAGCACAACCCCTTGCGTTTGCAAGCTCACATGAATGCAGAGCATCAGTAAACCAGCAGCTAGATGCCGGTTTTGCCCTTGAGACGATTATTGACAATAACATTGATACTGTTCTGTCACTCCAAGAACAGAAGACCAGTTTTAGAATGAAGTCTAGATTGAATGACCAAATTTTCAGCCAAGACATGAGTGTTTACAACACTGCTGAGAGAACTGGAATTGAGGTTTCTGGCAAAATCCTCACAAACATCCTCAACATAGACTCCACGGAGAACCAGGAATTTGCCATTTCTGGCTTCCTCAAGTATGACAAGAGCACAAATAGTCACATAATTCAGTTTCCTATGATTGAAAGTCTTTCTACTTTCTTGGAAAGCATGAAGGGTGTTGTTGTGCGTGTTGCAGAGGCATTGCAAGACTACATCAATAATGAGGAGATAAGGGCTAAACTTGAGGCTCTTCCCCAGTATGTAATTGACTTTGTTTCTCAACTGAATATAGAAGGCAAGGTTGATCAGCTGAAGCAGTATTTCAATGATTTTACCGAAAACTATGTCATCTCTGTGGAGGATGTGGAAGCTTCTTTGAGGAATCTGAAGGTTAGTGTTGAGAAACTGCTGGCTGATCTCACTGTTTACATCCAACACTTTGCCGGTATGGTGAAAGAGATTATTGTTAGTGGCACCCTCCCTGAAACCCTCATTCAGAACATCCAGGAACAGCTGAATGCCATTAATGAGGAGTATGACATCCAGGCAGTGGTTGTGTATGTGATTGATACCATGAGGGAGATGATCCAGCAGATTGACTTGGAAAAACTCAAGGGCAGCAGCATCGCATTCCTGCATGATATCGATGCCAAGTATGAAATCAAGGCCAAACTACAGACAATCATAAGTGATATGAAACAAATAATTGAGACCTTTGACCTGCAAAAATTCATTGTTGAGCTGAAGGAGTACATTTCATCCATCAACTTTCAAGCTCACATTGAGACACTAGTGAGTCAGATCCCCACAGAGATTTTCAGCGATATAACTGATTACATCAATGAAAAGATTCAGGACCTTGACATTCTAGGTAAGATCAACACATTTTATGCCAAGATGAGAGAGTTGATCGTAAAGTTCGAGGCTGACAAAAAGGTTCAGGCTGTCTTGGAAAAGGTTGCGGAGCTCATCAAGCAGTTCAGAATTGAGGAAACTATCAAGACTGTAGCCAACATGGTGAAGGACGCAGACATCCCTAACAAATTCATGCAAGTCTTCCAGGGTGCTATCAACTACTTGAAAACAACTGAGATTGAGGATGTCATTTCACAGTTGAATTTATATATCAGCATTATTGAGGAGAAAATTAATTCATTCGATTATAATGACTTTGTGGATTACATCAATGAAATGATAGCTAAGTACACTACTCATGTGAACGACCTGATCAGGTCTCTTGAAATCCCCCAGAAACTTGAGGCAACAAGAAATTTTGCCAACTTTGTCTTATCGTCTGTTAGGGGTTCTTTGGAACAAGTGAGAGAAATTAATGTGAAGGATATCTTTGACCAGGTTTTGTTAAATAACCTGAAGGGATTTGCTGAAATTATAAAGCAGGAAATTGAAAAACTGGATGTTAATGCTAAAATTACCTCTTATCTGCAGTTGGCAAGGAATGGCTATACTGAGTTCATAACCATTGCCACTGATATGCTCACCAATATTGTTGAGATCATTAAGAAGGTGGCACCTCAGCAAAAAATTGTCAGTGAGATATCGCAGATCATTGAAGGGCTCATTACTGGACTGAAGACAACCGAGCTGAACATGCCATCCTTCACCGTTCCTCTCACTGATCTTGTTGTGCCTTCCATGAAGTTCAGCGTAGATAAGCTTCACCAGTTTGAAATCCCAACACAGTTGGACATCCCAGAGTTCACCATCTTGGGCTTCCACACTGTGCCAGCCACCATCATCTCAACAAATGAAATCAAGCAGAGAATCATTGACTTAATTGATTTCATTCTCAACCTCGAGATGAAGATGTTTGATATGGGTGCGTCCTTTGGAGACCTGACTGTGAACTACCTTCCTGCCCTGCCTGAGTTTTCACTTCCTGAGATTACCTTACCAGAGTTTTCCTTCCCCACTCTTCCTCATGTTCCAGCAGAGAAACTTGTCAAGACTCTCCAACTCCCAACATTTAAGCTGCCAGTCATTCCTAGTGAGATCCGGATCCCAGGATTTGGTAAACTGAGTTATGAGATAAAAGTCAACTCCCCCATCTACACTATTAGGAATGCTGCTGAAGTCCAGAGCTCTCTTGATGTAGATGACACTCCTCAGCTGACAGCTTTTCTGACTTCCCAAGGGACATCTCTTAGCTTTGAAATCCTTAACTTCAACCTGGATTCCACTGCTCGTATTGCTGTTCCCGAGGGACATCGTGTGATTGCTGCTGAGACCCTTAAGTTCACTCACGATTGTCTTGTGTTGGACCACCAAGCATCTGTGACATTTATTGACTTCTCAGCCCAGGCCTCAGCCAAGACCACAGTCAAGGCCACCACAGCACCTTACAATGCTGAGCTTTTAAATGAAGCATTCTTAGCTACCAAGGGTGGTTTATCTGCCACTATTAACACTTCCTATAAACATGTGCTCAACCTCCCAGTCATTGGCCTCACTGGTGAGACATCTGCAACTCAAAAAGCTGTGGCCCGCCAGGAAGGTACCTCTATTACAATAACTGTTGGAAATCAGGGTACTACCACCTTCAACTCTCATGACAGTACCCACAAGAGTGACCTGGAAGTCACTGTCAATCCAAGTACAGTCAAGTTGACCTTCAATAGTGACACAGATACAGTCCTTTTGAAGATGAAACAGACCCTGAGTGCTGACTTTGTCATCTTCAGCTATTTCAAGGTTGATATTCGCTCTGAAGCAGAAGGCCCTACATTCCAAAACAACCTTCTAGTGGGATCAGCTAATGCCGATCTGCAAGACATGAAGCTTGAGCTGAAGGCAACCCATAGCACAGATTTAATTGGTGTTGTCAATGGAGCCCTATACAATATGATCGATGTTGCTCTCAGTCCCAGAGAGGTTGTGTTCAGCTTTCAGAATAAGGGCAACACCAAAGTCAATTTCAATGATGTTCTTACTGCCAAAATTGATCTGCAAAATGATTACTCTGCAACACTTAGGCCTGACATGCAACACATGAACACTGTAGCTCTGGCCCGTTTTAATCAGTACAAAATGCTCTGGAACTTCACTGTAGACAACAATGAGAAGGAGGCTGCCGTCCTTGCTGCTGTAGAGGGGGAAGCAAACCTTGATTTCCTGACTAGACCCATCAGCATTCCTGAGATTTATATTCCATTTGTTGACAAACATACCCCAGCTATTAGTGATCTTGACTTGTATGACCAAACTGGGCTGAAACACATTTTGACTACCACTGAGCAGACTGTTGACGTCAACGCCAAGATTGTTTACCAGAAAAGCCAGGCTGCCCCCCTTGATATGATGGGTCTGATCCAGATTCCCTCTGTGGGTAACCTCATCACAGAGCTGTCCTTCAAGTCTGCCATCCTTAATCTGAATGTCAATGCTGGACTGTATGCTGAGGATGATCTTGTGTTCCGTCTGGGAGCTACCACAGCCTCCATGTTTGAGGGTCTAAAAGCCAAACTTGATGGCACCACCAGTCTGACCACCAAGAGAGGAATCAAGTTGGCCAATTCCCTGTCCCTTGAACATCGTCACATTGAAGGCACTCATGACAGCACTCTCAGTATGAGTACCGAGACTTTCGAAACTGCCGTCTCTGTGGCTACTGTTGCAAAGATTGCCCTGCCTATACTCAACCTGGAGGTAAACCAAAATTTGGTTGCTGACACCAAAACCAAAGCAAGTGCTGTCTCTACCTTGAGGATGAAGGGTGATTTCAACATCCCTGTGATCAAGGCTGTTGGAAAGGCCGATGCAGACCACAGTCTGAAGCTTGAGGGAAGCTTTGAGTATGTTTCCATGGAGTCATCTACTAAGACCAACATCGACGGCACAGTGCTTGAAGACTGTCTAATTTTGGGACTCCTGGATAATGAAGTTAATCTGTACCTGAATAACGATGGCCTACGCTCCACCTCCAAGATTATTACTGACGCCAAATTTAACTATGGTACCACCAAAGTCATTAGCATGGATGTAAATGAAAATCTTGCTGTTGAAGCCTCCCTGAGCCGTGTGTATGCAGTGCTGAAGTATACTGGCAACAATGAGGCAAACCTGTTTAGTTTCAACACCAACGGGAAGCATCTTGTCCAGGCTACAGTTGATCTTGCCCCAACATCTTCCTTGACTGCTGATATTGAGATTGACATATCTCAGCCAAGCACCCTGGGTGACCTCTCCATCTTTGAGAAGATTGTTGCTGAAGTGACAGCCGCCAAGCAGAAGATCTCTACCAATGGCAAGTTTGTCAGCCCACTGTGCACCACGAACGTGGCAGCTGACGTAGAGGGCAAAGCTCCTGTCTTCAAAGTCAACTTCAGGTCTTCTGCCACCTCTGCCATTGTCTTCTTGGAATATGACCTGGACTGTAAGTTTTGTTTTTTTCTGTAGCATATTATATAACTTTTATATCTTAAATAAAAAGCATAATTATGTATTTACTTTATTTAACTAAAGTCAATGTGCTTCAACAGCTTCCATTACCATAACCTTTGAAGATGCTGGCGTAAGCCTGACTGGGAAGGCAGTTTTCACCCATGCCGATCTGACCATGGACATTCAACACGTTCTTTCCCATACACTGAGGTAACAGTTTAAATCAGCATCGTGTGCGATATGTTTTGTAATTTACAGTTGTAATTTGACTTATTACTCCAGATCACATACATTTTTACTCGTATCCCAAGAAAAGACACCATATAATGAAAGATATTCATACTTATTTCCTGTTAAATAGTTCTGTTTCTCGGGTAAAGTTGGGAATACATTGTACGATTTTAGAAATGTTGTTGTGTAATTCCTACTCTGACTGTATGAGTAGATCGTTTGCGATGTAAAGCCAAAGCTCACAATGTATGTGCTCACACTGTACGTGTAAAATAGAAAAACAAAACGGTCCGTCGGTTCCTGAGGGCCGTTCTGGCTGTTGACAGTTATCATTAAAGATTTGTTTGAAAGCTCTGAGGCCTGTACGGGTCACAACGCTAGCAATGCAGAAACGTGCTGCCTTGATCTTCTGTGCCTTCCTGTCTGCTAAAATGGACACACAGGTGGCTAGGAAGACGTGGACAGTAGTTATGGCTTGTCCATTTTGCAGAGAGAATTGGAGGTAAGCTAGCTACGTTTTACCATATATTGTACATTGTTATCTTTCTAGCTACGCTCTGATTACTGTTAAAAAAGTAGAAAAAAGGCGCTGACAGGGAATCGGCTCGTGGCTCTGCTTCAACTGTGCAAGAGCCTGTGGACGGCCGACTAAAATTTCTTATATGTCAGAAATTCATCCGACAATCGGTCCTCGGTCCCCCCTGCACACTGCAAGGCAAACGATGCCTGACGAAGCTGAAATGCGGTCCAACTCTAACTGTATAAGTTGTGAAATTAGGCTGAAATCGTACAGTGTATGCCCAGCTTTAAAGTTGCCTTTTTTACTACATAAAAGTTACACATTCCTGTCTGTCTCTACAGTGACTCCCGTTTCATGCAGAATGTGGACATAACCAGCCCTG